>PVIJ01004468.1:0-117295 GCA_004024925.1 Scalopus aquaticus
ATGGCCAGAACTGAGGCCATTGGGCTGAAAATAAAAGGAGGTGAATGAGAGTACTGAGATGCAAAAGGCTGAAAGATAATAGGGTGGCAGACAGCAAGCTGTGCAGTAAGAAGTTTCAGTGAAGAAACCAGAACTTTCAAGCATGGTGGGGTTAGAAGCCCACCGTCACCGCCAGGACAGAGGAGAAGTTCTATGGTGGGTGAAGAGGCCCTGTTAGAAAGAAATGAGCTCCTTGCTATGAAATATGTGAACTTTCCAACTCTCAGCTGGGGGTGGGGTCCCGGTGGGGTTGATCACCCCCAGCATCTGTTTAAGCTCTGCATTTGCAGGAGACTGAAAACAAAGAAAAGTGACCCTGACTGAGGGGAGATAGAGTAGGAGAGGGGACTCAAATCAGTCACCTATCTGCACTCAAGTAAGTCCCCCACGTTAGGGAGGAGCACCTATGTGCTAGGACCCAGGCCTCGGAGGGTAAAGTGGACTGATGCTGGGCTGGGGTGGACTTCAGTTGAGATGTGTGCAGAGTGGCTGCTCCCGCTGGACTCTTGAGATGCCATTTCCCTGGGCACCAGTGAGATTCTAAGGTTGCAGTCATGGCAGCTGGGTCTGTGATGTGGCCTGTTGTCCAGCTCACCCGTCTTTCCTAGCAGCTGGGAGGCAGGGGGACTGGAAGCAGTGGCAGCAGCTGTCTAACCACATGGTAGTGATCTGCTGCCGACTAGAAGCAAAACATCAATAACCGCTGCCTCTGAGCTGGGATGTGGGGGGACTACCACCCAGCCAGCTTCGCGGCCAGTGGGAAGGGGCTAAATGTGAGAGAGATAAGTGTGGGTGATGGAGCTGTTGGAGGCTGTGGGCCACTTTACTATGACGGCAACAGAATTTCATAAGTGCATAAATTTAGTTGAGAGTTTCAGAAGGTGAAAAATGACTCTAACAGTTGTAGACAGCAACCTTCCTAATGCTTTCAATTGATGGATTTAATAGGTGGGAGGAGTTGGGACCTGGTGAGGATGTCGCTCTGTGATGTCCCACGTGCTCACCCATGGAGTGCCTCCCATTACCTGTGCCCATAGCCGCCCCCTCCCCCCGCCCCGTTCCTGCCTCCAGTTATGGCCAACACCTCTTAACATTTTGCAACTGGAGAGATACTATTCTCCTTTCACATATTCTTATATGTTCTATCCTTTAGGAAAATGATTTGGCCTCATCAGAACAAGTTCTCTGCACCCATTTCGATATTTTAAGATTAAAAAGTAGCATGCTACGTAAATGTAGAAAGGTTCAACTGCCATATTAGTTCAAGACGCCAATGAAAAATTCCTTTCAAGATACCAAATTCTAGATGAAAGCCCAAAGCCTTAGGAAGGAGAAGGCAGATCTAGACTGAACTTGATGTGCAGGTTCCATGCCCAGCTTTTTTGCTTTAACTCTTCAAACAGAAATTGTCAATTAACACACTGAGAAAATGTTTCAATTTTCTGGATACATAGCCAGTGAAGTTGGGGTGGTTATGGATATCCTTTGAAAGAAGCTCAAAGAAAATAGGATATTTTCCTTGCAGACATTCTTAGTGAAATTTCAATGTAGAAGAAGACATGAATCTCCCCCTTACTGAGTCCACAGACATGCAAGCTGGTCATGGGAGGGGTCTGATATGGATGCTCTCCCTCACACACCCCTGCAAGGAGAAACAGAGCGGGGGTACCCAAGGATACAGACCAAAGTCCTATAATGGGCTTCTCTCAGTGGTGCTCCTAGAACTCCTGGGTGAAGGGGATGCCTGTGTTGAGGGTCCTGGCTTTCCAGAAGAGTGAAGTGGTGTCTTAATGGAAAAGAAGGATGTGAGGAGAGTGGGTGTGATCATGAGACAACCTGGCCCCATGTTTCTGATTGCCCCTCAGGAGCCCCTTGACCCTCTCGCCATTCTCGGAGCACTGCCACAAGCATTACTTCATTTAACAAACACTCTTCTCATCCAAATGTAATAATGATGATAAGTTAAAATAAAGACTATGAAAGTAGGGAGAAAGCAAGGTCTTGGAAGTTGTTTTTTTTTTTTTTAATAATCACCTAAAGTTTTCTAAGACCTCCTATTTTGTTCCCATTAAACTCCTAAATAAATGAAGTAACTAGGAGAAATAGAGGGAAAAACCACAGTTCATTTAATAGACAATATGGTCACATGTAATTCTGAGATACATTATAAAAATAAATGAGCTGTTTTCTTTAAAAGCAGTGTCAGAGTGTGCCTCAAACTCAGAAGCTCATGGAATCTTTATGAACTTTTGTAGAAGACCCCCTAAGAAGGAAAAGTCAGTGGGTCACATGATGGAAGGAAGCCTTGATCTTAAAATGGATTTTGGAAATGGCACTACTGTTGTTGTTACAGATGAGAAAGCTTAGTCAGAGAGCCTTAGCACAGTCATTCTTGGAGGATGAGTGGCTGGGGGGTCTATGGGCTGAGTGCAGCAGAGGATAGGGCAGATCTGAGAAAATACGTGCTGGGGCCTCTGGGGACCTTCTGGGCTCCCTCTTGTCTCCTGTGGCGGTAGAGGACTTTCAATGACTAATAATTCCCCATGACATTGTGCTAGTTCACTTCGCATCACACCTTTCCAAAACCTGGGACTGGCATGTGTGTCTGGGAGGCATGTGGTGATCCTGCCATCAGAAGCATCTGTGCATCCAGCTGGGATGTGGGAGTTAGAGATGCAGCATTTTCCCAAGTAGCTGCTATGCTCATCCATCGCAGGATGCACATCTTCATCTAGGGGGTAAATCATTAGGCTCCCCAAAATGTGCATTTGATATAAACCTAAGAGACTCAGAACTGTCCAGTCCGTCTGGAAACAGGAAACCCTTGGCTCCCGAGCTGCCTTTCAAGCAGAATCAGGCTGTCTGCAGAGTTGACATCTATCTCCTCCAGGAGGGAGGGGGAACAGTGCTCTCACTCAGGATCCCCAGTTTGCAGTGGTCCCTTCTTATTGATGAGCACCCACTGAGTGTACACTGTCCTGTCGGATGCCTGTTACACAGTCCTTTGGAAATGGCGCTACTGTTGTTACAGATGAGGAAACTGAGTCAGAGAGCTTTAGTGACAGCTTGAGATCTGGAGGATCTAAGCGAGAATCCATCCATCCTTGATCCCAAAGCCCAGACCCTTTGCTTCTGAAATCTTAAATTTGCAAGCAGAAATATTTTTAGAGAATTTTTTTAATTTGAAAGATTTTCAATTTCCCCAGTTAGTTTTTTTAAGTCTGGGACTTCCTAGGGAGGCATTTTCCTCTATTGTACAATTGCAGTTGATTAGTGAGTGGGATTGACCTTGGGGATCGGGCACATTGGGAGGATGTGTCGCTGCACAAACCAAAGACTAGAAATCAAAACCCGCAGATGTTCTTTAACCTTTTCAACTGCAGTGTGGCAGAGGGCTTGGCACAAATAACTTAAGGTTTTGGTCTGACAATTTCTGTGCAGTTTATCAAATCATAAATGTCACAATTTCATATGAGGTTGGATAAACTTTGGGCTCTGACTTTTCACTACAAACTGGCTCAATATTGGTCAAACCCGTATTCTGACAAGTGCCACCACCTGAAAAGGGGAGAGCTGCTAAGAACCCACTCACAACGCCAAACAAGGCTCCACAGAGCCAAATGCCACTGCACCAACGCGTGTCACCAATTCACTGAAATTCCACAGAGAGGTCACTCTCCAGCTAGAAACTTAGGACTTATATATTTGAAGCCGCTGGGGCTACCACACTCACCAATTTTCTAACATAGAGGCTAAAAAAAAAAAAAAAAAAGAGGATCTTTCAAAGAATCGTTTGTTCTGAAATGGAGAAAGAGAAAAACGTGTAAAAGACTCACAACGCAAGACCTGATTCTGGGCAACCCGCCAGCAGGGTCACTCCCAAATGCCTTCTCTCAGCCTTCACGCCTAACATTCAGCTACTACAGCTGAAAATTCTCCTCTGGAGCTTTATTCAGACTAACACTTTGTTTTCCTAGTTGACATGTAGCAAATGTTCATGCTTACTATTCTAAATTGTACAAATACTAGCTCATCTAATCCTTGCAATAACCACACAAGGTAGACTCACTTGTTTTTATTTCACAAACACCCGAAAGAGGCCCAGGAAGGTGTAACCCTGTGCCTGAGATCCCTTCCCGACGGTTGAAGACCCAGAACATGGTCCCGCAGGCCTGGGGAACTGGCTGCCTTCCCAGCCCTGCATCGAGTTGGGGTTAGTGAGTGGAAGCCACAGTCAGTGCCATGCACCCCAGCTCGCCCAGGCGATGGCATTTCTGTTTATCTGTAGGGTCAGCACGCAGCTTCCCCCAGGCTCTGTATCCTGAGTACAGTAACCCGCTGCTCAGCTCCCACTGCACAGCCTGTTACCTAGTTTCTTCATTCCTTTGCCCACTACAAAAAGGAAATGGAAAGATTTTGTAATATTCATCATTTCACAATTTTTCTTATGTCAATGTGTTAGTTTCACAAATATTTCCCTGAAGAAAAAAAGTTAGGCACTGTCCCTTAGGATAGATAGTCTTAGAGCCAGATTTTCATAGTGAATTTTTACTTACCCTGTGGCTATAATATATACAATATTTTAAATTTTATATATATGTAGTGCTTTCAAATGTTTACACCATAAAACCATTAGCTATAATTACATATTATAGCTACATATATATTGTTTCTTATAAAATGTATATTTTCCTTTAAAGTTGCTTAATTTGTAGCTGATACATATTAACTTAAAAATATTTACTTTACCATTATAACAAAATTTATGTTTTTAATGTTTGAGTTGAGATATTTCCCAGTGCCAAGACTGTAGACTCGCTAAAGGTTACTGATGGGCTCTCAGCTATGTCATAAGCCCTGGAAAGAAGCTATGTCACAGGAAGCTGAGATGAAATGCATCTGGTCAATGGCAGCAAGTTTGGGGCAGTGACAGCTGTGAGTCACTGGTCCCTCTGGACCCTCCGATAGTCCAATGCATTCCCAGAAAGGCCCCAGTGCTGATGAGCTGTGCATGAGACCCCCAGGTGATCAATGCGAACCCCCCTCACTGGTGGGTGATCCATGCTGAGTAATTACTCCAGGTTTCCAGCCCTTACTGGTCTCATCTGTAAAATGAATTGTTCTCAGTAACATACTTATTCCACTCTGAACAAGCCTAGGAAGTTGCATTAACAGAATTCAGGAACACACAGACACACAGAGCAGAGCAGAGGCCAAGAGAGGGAGGATGGAGAGCGGCTCCTTGGAGACGGGCACACAGCAGGCAAGCACTCCTAGCACAGGAATCTGGACTTTAGTTTCCTTTTCAGTTTATCTACAGAGAAATGTCAATTTAAGTTTCATCGTACACTGCAGGTAATTCTGAAGCCATCAGCAACATTCTTTCAAGAAACATCATTAAGACCCTATGTCTCCCTCAGAGTATAGTAAATAAAGCAGAAGTTTTTATATACTATAAAATAAAAATAGGAGAGAAGCAAACTTCCTGCTCACTGGCAGGTGCAGAGGGGTGTCTGCTGTGATGTCTTTCAGACTAAGATCAATCTGCTTGTCATGTCCCAGACCGGGCTTCTGGGCCCGAGCCCCGAGCTTCAGCCCTCACTTCAGAGTTCCAGGCCTAAGGCCGAGCACACAGTGGGGTCCTGGATGGTCCCTCTGGGAGCCACAGTCCTCTCTGCTCCTTGTGGGGAACTGCTGGTTTCCTTCTGACCTGGTAGAGGCCATGTGCCACTGCTTCAGGGGAGGCCAGGAGGGTGTGGGTGCTCCCCAGTTACAGGGTGGGCACAGAGGAGCAGAAGCAGAGGTGGGTGGGGGGTCTACGCAGACCCCAGCCCCACCTTGGAGAAGGAGCAGAAGCATGCTCCTTCCACTGTGGAACTGCCACTGCTCCTCAATAAAAGAAAGAAAAAAAAAGGAAATGAAAATGTGAATATCTCCTAACATGCTTAGTTCTGCATGAGGTTTGCCATCTTGGTGCAAAATAACATTAGTATTTAAACAGATTAGCTGCATTCATTCCAGTTTCACACTGATTTATTGAGCATCCTTTGATTGAGGTCAACAGACTTCGGGATGAATGTGGCCATTTTAGTTAAACCTGTTGTTTTAGCAAAGGGGCACGTAATACATATCTGAGAATGCCAGGTGAGTGTGTAAGCCGATGACTGTGAAACACTTGAGTCTCATAGGTTTCATAAATAGTCATCATCAGGAGGGCCAGCCTGTGCTGTGGTGGCTCTTTCTAAATATTTCCAATCTGACAGCAAACTCAGCCTCTGCCCCATATTGGATTTAATTGGTGTGATCAGCTCCATAAACCTGAAAAACAGTCCCAAACTCTTCTAGCAGGGTAGGCAGGACTGTAGCCTCTCTGTGGGATTTTAGAGACTGTTATTAGGAGGAAGAGAAACAGACCATGGACTTCTAGTTGCCTACACATAGGGAGGGGCCAGCTCCCACAGGGCAGTGACACTATCTTTCCCGGGTCCTCACCATCCAGGGAGCCAACCTGCTACCCAAAAGAGGAGACTGAAGAGGGAGACATGAACAGACATGGAAAATTATGTTTGAAAAGTATATGCATGGCAAAAAAAAAAAAAGAAAAGAAAAGAAATTACCTGTCTTTCTCTTCCACCCTCATCGAAAGAATTTTAAATTCCATTAAAAAAATGAAAGACTGAGGTGTGTGGCTAACTCATTCAATGGGTGTGTAATAAATGCAATTCACATTTATCTACGCACACCCTGCATCCCCCTTCTCATTCTCTGAAAATCAGAATTTTTTGCCTTGGTTCCTCCCCAGACATCCTAATCACCTGCCTGTGATTATTCTCTTACAGAGTTAGAACAACATCAAGAAGCAAAATATTTTGAATGATTCAGGAAACATGGTCTGACCCCCCTGTTTTGGGATCTCTGGGTGTTTACCAATTTATAGTCATTTGGAGCCTCAAGGCCTTCAGCTTCAAGGAGAGTCTTCATCAGGGTTTGCAAACTCAAGTGTGTCAGGCACAGACTGGTGACAGAGATGCATCAGCCTGGCAGCTGTGGCCAACAGGGACAGAAGTGGCAAAGTAGGGAGCAGCAGGTACACCCAGGGCCTGAGAACAGCTGGTCTTTCAGGAATACCAATAGTCCCAACCTTGAAGCAAAAAAAATCTGCTTTTCAAAATGATAAATAATTTAAAAATTTAAAAATAATGCGACCTTAGTAAAATTTACCTAGTGCTGGACCCAGTCCTCTGAAGATCTGTGTTTAGTCTTTGGGAACCCTAACAAATGTTGCCTTACTTGGAAAACCCCTCAAGCCCTTAAAGGGAGCTTTGATTATTAAGTAGCTGTGTAAAACCTCTCACTTGTCACCTTCTGACTTACTGTGATGTAACTAATATAACAATTATACCCAAATGTATTAAATGCTAACAGAAGAAAAATGAAAGTTTGATATGGGCTGAAGTACAAAAGCATTTTCCCAACTGTTCTAAATCTTCAGGGCTGTGAGCATTCTGTGGCTACACCAGCCGGGTAGGAATATCAGATCCCTCCTTTTGTCTGGGTCTCTGGGGGCAAGTGATGGGGGCCCAGATGACTTTACTAAGGTCTTGATTTCTGGGTGGGGACTCTCTGTCCCTCTTGGACTCGACATCCGTCCTCCAGGTGGACAGGGCGCCCATGCCCTGAGGCCCCAGCCCAGCTCCTTCTGGAGTTGCGGAATTGTTCTAAAACCCCAAAAAGTAAGTCAGCCCGTAGGATTCCAGAGAGATGGTCAGCCACATGCGCAGACCTCAGACAATCCAGTGACCCTGGAGAATGGTCACTACTGAAGCCTCCTCTCTGAGCCTGGCTGGTCTATCTGGATCCAGGAGACAACAGCCACCAGTAGGAAGGTGCACATCTGCATCTCCCTCAGCCCCCAGGATGCAACCACAGCCTGGACTGGGGCCCGGGGAACTGCCCCAGTCATCACTCTGGTCCCAGCCCAGCCCTGATTTGGGATTTACTCACTTCAGTTTTCCATGAAGACTGCAAACAAGCTGAACAAAGCGTGTGATCCAAAGTGCACAAGGGAAGAGTGGGCACAGCTTGCAGGTGCCCCACTCTTCTGGGTGAGGCACCGACAGTGCCATAATGGCCAGATCCACCTGGCTAAGAACTTGCCCAGGAGAAGATGAGAACCCCAAGTGTGGGGTCATTTATCCCCTTGGTTCTGGGAGATTCTGTGCCCAAGACCACACCCATCCAAGACAGCCTTGCTCTATCACATGTTGTATTTTCACATTCTCTTAATACATGTTGTATTAAGACATTCTCAAATTGCATTAATGTTGTATTAATACATTCTCAAAATACATGTTGTATTTTCACATTCTCTTTCTCACACAGAATTGACCCAATGTGGTTAAGGACAGAACTGGGTCAACTAGGGGAGCCACCTCACGTTTCAGCCCACACTGTGGCCAACAGAGCCACCAGTGGGATCCCAATGTCTTTGGGGGCTTTAAGTTTTCTACCTACAGTTAGGATTGTTCTTATGAAAGGTCATGAAGCTGGAGGGGTGGTGCATGTGAGGCTCAGGAAGAGGATCAGCACAAATGAAAATCAGAATTTTATCACATTCAGAAATCACTAGGGATAACCCAGAAATGCCTGTAATTTGTGGCTTTTTAGGACAATTGAGTGGCACTCTCCCTTGTTTATCTAAAAGGCTTGCAACAAATAATTTAGGACCTATTTTGAAGCCTGCTAAGTGTGGACTACTTACGCTGTCAAGTGTCTTCCAATTATGGTAAACAACTCTTTGAATATTCAGCTGTGAAAACAAGGATCACTGGGTTCCAGTGGAGACTGAAAATTGCTTAGCTTGCTTTTTTTTAAGCAATTGCAGTTTATAAATGCATGATTTATTTTCTTGGGCCCATCTCTGGTATTATCTACAGTATGAAAATGTTTTTATTAGCAAATATGTTTACAAAGAACCCCATTTATAACTTGGTGTTCAATTTTACTTACACTGTATGATATATGAGTTCAGTTTAAACATATAAAATTTGAATGTCATATAGTCCTTAAAAAATAGCTAAATGAAATGTTCACATGTTTTATAGCCTTCATAAAACATATGTTTTAGTCCTGATTACCTAAAGAAAAGAGAGCTAGAAAATCAGACAGATCTTAGGTCCGAGTCCACAGTACCTAACTAATTACCATGTGGCATTTAATTTAATGTTTGATTCATTGTCCTGGACTTTCCAATGAGATAAGATTATGAAATCTGTGCTTTCAAATTAAATTCTATTTCTGAAAATCTATGCAAATAATTTCTCACACAAATGTACCTATTTTAAATGCAAAAGCATTCCCTGCATTCAATTACTAACACCTATGTTAATTTCATAATAATGATTGGAAAAACACCCAAAACCCTCTATGTTTTTTGTATATTTCAATGGGGATCATCTCAGTGTCTACACAAATTCTGAAAGTTTATAGCTCACTCACCTTTGCCAAAAGTACCTATGGAATCCTTCATAGAAGGATTGCCAAACATAGAAGTTTGCAAATCCTTGATCAATTTCAATTGCTTGTGAAAATAACATCAAGAAATTACATCAGTGTTTGATAAACCTGGTATTGTTAAGTTCTGGCTGTCTTGAAATGAAGCTTCTTTAAAATATTAGTTCAAAATGATTGAAGTTTATTGATATACCACATCTATTTGTGGTTTCATATACTTCCAGTGCTCAGATGCCTTTGCAAAATAAAACAGCAATAAGTGAATGATTAGAATTGGAAACTGTGTGGATGAGACTGTTTCTAGCACATTTGAAATCATCCTTAGAGCAAATGGTGTGCATTTGATGATACGAGGGCAAATACCTGGTGGTGGGGTGGGGTGGGGGGAAGAATTGAGTCCTCCAAAGACACAACAGGTAGGTGCCAGTGTCTTCATATAGGCAATAATGAGTGTCAGGACTAGAGTCTTCCATCTGTGATATACAGCAAAGACCTGCTGTCCTGAGACCCACGAACCACCCAGATGACAAGCATACATACAGCCTGTTCTCTTGAAGATTCTGGCTTGGGCTGGCCTCTACATCCAGAGACACCTGGGCAGAACAACCAGCACGGGCAGGGGAGGCCCACTGGACTCCACCAGTCCGCCTTCCTCCTGCTATTTTCCCTTTGCTCTCCCTCCCCACTCCCTTTCAATTCTGTACAGTTTGAAGGCTCCCGTCATTCTTCCTGATATTTTAAGGGCATGTGGCTTTTCCTCGCAGAGTTTTAATACCTGTGTAATTGCAGTTCAGTTTGGGGGTTCTGGTTCCCCACATCCAATGAAGCCCTGGTGGGTGCCCTTGCATCCTGGGTGCAAGGTCTATTCTCCCTGAGGTCACCCCTTTCTTGGGAGACTCTTTACTCTCCAACCTCATTCATCTCTAGAACTCAGGGTGTCCACTTTCCCATTGTCCCCAAGTGTGTGATTGTAGCTTCACATGAGTTGTCACTCTGTCCCAACATGTTCTCACTCTTCAGGGCTCCCTCTTTATGGACCTGTGGTCTGGGGCAAGCCCTGATACTCTGTATACTATGAAGCCACAGAACATCAATGCTGCCAGTCTGATGATGCCTTTTTGGGAAGCAAATCCTCATAGAACTTACAGAAGTGTCCTCATTCTACTCCTTCTCTTGACAAACACTTCTGTGTTTCGTACTCTGGATTTCAGCATTGAGGTGCTTGATTCTTCCATGCTGGCACTTCCCTTTATCACTGATGGATACTCCTTGACCTGGGGTGTCCAAGCAGCCAGGTGCCTGTGTTAGCCCAAGTGCACTCCAGAGAGGCACTAAGCTGCATGGCCTCTGAGCTTCAGGAGCTTATGGAAGGAAGCAGAGCTGCTAGAGGAAGTAATCTGCAAGTCCTGTTCTAGCTCTGATGTTGGGGGCTATGCATGTGTGTTTACTCCTAGCCCCACAGCTTAGTTTCACCTGTTTTAATGGCCTCTGTTCAGTGACGAAATGGGCACATGATACCCTCCATCCCACCAAACTGCTTTTTGAATTATCCGAAAATGGTTATGAAGATTTTATATGACCTTTTATCCAAAGTCTTAAATATTAAGGAAAGGTCTAGGGCAATGAAGAAGGAACCGGGGGAAATAACTAAAATTAAAGATGCTCAAGTCAGAACTTAGCAATGATCTAAGCTTTTTTTTTTTAATTAAGATTCCACTGCCTCCTGTGGGAAATGAGTTGCTCTGATTACATGAAGTCCTGTCATTTGTAATTCTTTTACTGAAAAGATACAGGGATTCCATCCACCTTACACCCAGTCATGTACAAACAATAAACCTTGATTTTCACCATTGTTTTCACCTTTGGCCCTGGGGCCTCCCAAGCACTATTTTCTCAATCATCCTTCTCTCTACTTCTTCTCCCATCTCATCCTAAGCAATTAAGCCCACACAACTCAGCTGGACACAGTGCAGGACCAGCTTTTCAGACATGAATAATGCAGGAGATGCACAAAGAGCACCTGGGAGGGAAGTGCATGAGTTTCAGAGGCGGCAACCTGAATTTTAACTTCAGTTTTGCTCTGCTGATTGTGGTCTCTGCAAAGTTGCTAACTCCTCAGTCATCAGTGTCTTACCAGTTAACAAGGGATAACAGTACTTGCCCAGCTGGTCGTTAAGCATGAAATCCCTTACCAGGGAAATCCTGATAACAGCTTTGTGACAGTCCTTCAGCCAAGTCTTTGCAGAATGTGGAACAAAAGGAATTCTCACAAATTGCTGGTGGGAATGCACAGAGCAGTTACTCTAGAAGACAGTTTGATGGACTGTCACTAAACTAGACATACTCATACCCCAGGATCCAGAATCCTTAGTGTTTACCCCAAAGGAGCTGAAATTTTATGCCCACAATAACTTGCCAGAACTTGAAAGCAGCCAACACGTTCTTCAGTAGGTGAATGGATAAATAAATTATGGAACATCCAACCAATGGAATATTATTGAGCACAAAAAGAAATGAGCCATTATGCCATGAAAAAGCATAGAGGAACATTAAGTGTATATTACTAAGTGAAAGAAGCCAATATGACAGGTTATGTGCTGAATGATTCCAACTTTGGTATTCTAGAAAGTAGCTCTATGGAGACAGTAAAATGATCAATTGTTTTTGGAGTTGGGAGAGAAGGGGGAAAGGGATGACTTATTAGACAAAGAGAATTGTTTAGGGCCAGTGAAAATACTATGTGATACCATAATGGTGGGTAGACATTTATTTAGACTTATTAGAACTGCACAACATAAAGAGTAAGCCCAAATGTAAATTTAGTTAATAATGCATCAATATTGCTTCATCAATTGTCACACTAACGGGATATAAATAATAGGGGAGACCCTATGGGAGGGGCTAGGGAATAGTCTGAACTTTTTGCTCAAGTTTCCTATAAGCCTAAGACTGCTCTAAAAATAAGTCTACTAATTTAAAAATACTTTTCCCACTATAAAAACGTACTACTTGAACTTATCTAATTATTCAGTTGAACATTATAAGTGATCATATGTGTGCTATACAAACTTAAGCTCAACTTTGCCCCCAAATACTTCCTGTTAGAGATGTGACTCACCCCTGGCTCCATCGTGGTCTACTCCATCCCATTGGATCAACAACTCTCTGGTAATCCCTGTATCTCCTAACAGTCACAGCCTTCAAAAGGTCTAGCCGGAATGCTCCTAGGTGAAGGACAGATCACTGTCAATGGCAGAAATGAATATTCTCCACAGAGAAGACAGAGCAGTTTCTATGGGGAGGTGACTGGCTAGGAGTGTGTCCCAGCCCCCGGGGCCCAAGTGTAGTCATGTTGCTACTCATAGGCTGAACATGAGCAGTATAATGAGAATCCATTATGACCAGGACTTTGCAGAAGTTTTTCTCTCTTTGAGCAGCTGGAGCAATGGATTTCAAGGGGCTATAATTGACTCCAGAGTCCAAACTACTCTGAGGGACTGCCACTCGGCTTCCTTGAGCAAGAAATAAACTTGTTTCTAACTTTCCTTAACTGTGGCAAAATTGTCACCAACTTAGCAGCTTTTCACAGCCCCCCAAGATATGAAGTCCATGCTGGATTAGTCAGATTCAAATGATGGATCCAGGAAGTACCAAGAAAAGTGATTGTGAAAGGAATCAACGCTGTTTGGGCAGGTGGGTCCTCTGATAATGTGGTTCTAGAGCTACTGAGCTCTGGGAAGTGCTTTTGATTAGGTCTCTGCTCCCCGTTATGTGTCACTGACACACTGGCTGCCATTCCTTTCAAACTCAGCCCCCTGTGCATCGTTCCACTAGTGTACAAAAGTCCCGAGAATAGAACATTTATAATCATCATTGTTTCATCTGTCCCTATACAACTCCTGACACAGAATAAAGTTCTCTGTAAATGTTGAATAAAGGCTGGTGATTTCCAAATGCCCACTAGGGCATCTCTGATCAGTTTTCCCAGGAAACTTTGGGATGCTCTGTGTGCGTGATGGAAAGGATGGACATGGTATTAGTGGCCAGGTTCTGTTCTATGTCTTCCTCCATGGGTCATGAAAAGGCTATAAATGAGGAGGCTTGAAGGATCAGGGAGTCTCTATCCTTGAGCTTCTGGAGACTTTGCTACTAAAGACCCAGGGAGCACATGGTACACTAGAAAGCAGCAAGATAACAACCCAATGCAGGACAGAGGCACGCAAACCCATGAGCAATTGTAAATCTCATGTAAGTAGCAGATTTAAAAAGAACAGGAGAGTTGGACTAAAATTATACAGACTTTAGAGACTGTTGTTGCCACATTTGGACCAGCTGTTGCCATGCTGTCCAGCAGGCAGGAGTGGAAACCAAGCAAAGTGGGCAGGTGATGGCCCCAATCTCCAGAATTCTTCCCTGAAAGAATTCCATACACTTTCACTGTCTGAATGTATGTACATGTCTGTGTGTTTGGATTTTTTTTTATTTCTAAGTTTAAATAGCACCAAATGTTAAGTGTTTTCCTGAAGTCCAGTTGTAGGGGGTCTGTGCTCTTTGATAAAGGAGACCAACATTTGCTTTGTCCAAGGCTACTCTCTCTTGGAGATCTGTCCTGTGTTCTGGCACTCGCCTTTCTTCTACTCCCAGACAGGGTGGAATTTGATAAGCAGAGACACCCTGGGGCAAGCCAGTAATGATGGCCATTATCATTTATTAAGCAGGTGTTGAATGAATTGGTCTTTTTATCGCAATGCAGATTTACAGTGCAATAGGCAATCCATTTTTCAATTTGGTGTACTGCCGCTGATAAATTAACAGATGTCGATTGATTTTTTCCCTCCATTCCCCTGTTTACACCTGACAGGCCGTACTTTATAGCTGAGCAGTTATTTGAAGTTATAAACATTATAATTAGCAATTTTTTAATTAGGCTGACAATTAACAGGAGATTTGCAAAGCTGCTAATTTGACATGTCCTACTCTCCACAGTGTTTATGTTAACCACAAGTTGAGTGAATTCAATTGAACAGAACCATGGTGTCTGGAAAAAAAATCAATCTCAGAAAAATCCTTTCTCCCCACTTGGCTAGCATCATGGCACTTCAGACAGAGATGTGGGAATTCCTGTGATTTCTCAAGATAATACCAACAATACTAACTAGTTGAACCTGAAACAGTAGATGCCTCCTTGATGAGATTAAGCTCAAAAACATTTTGCATTAAATGCATGGAGGTGGGGAACCTTGGAGTCTGTGGCTGGTCACCACAGTGCTGCCTGGGGCACAGCAGCTCTGAGAGAGATGCATCTCCGGGTTCCCACCAACTTCAGCTTTCCTGTCTCGCCATCAGATCTTCCAATCAAAGGAAGTGCTCCTGATAGCGCTCTGATTTTTGAATTCTCAAATATTCCACTCAGGAAAATTTCACTCAAATCCTTGGATGACTTCTGAGATCTGTTATTCAGTAGCTGCTTCCAGGGAAGTTCAGATGTCACAGGAGACTTTAGCAAAAGCAGGTGCCCCACAAGTCATACACTTGGAGGTGAGATGACAAGGTGGTGTGTGGACTCCATGACCTGTCAGAGGTCAAGAGAGGAAGAGAGAAGAATTTATTTGAAAATTTTCAGTAAGATGAAGGGTAATTTCTTGTATGATTTTTAGAGGGGAAAATTTCAAGCATAAAAGAAAATAGATTTTTCAAATTCCACAAGTTATTCCTTGCTTTCTTTTCCCAGGGCTAACACACACCACCTATTTTCTATGAACAAGCCATTAATTAAAATCTGCAGTGCTACCAGAACAAACTTATTGAAGCTGAGATATACCATTGAGCTTTGATTAATAACATTTCACTGCATTCAAATTTTTTTGAAAAGCTAGTTCTGAAAAATTTTCTACCTGGAGATGCTGAATCTGAAGACCTGTTTGTAACTGTCACCAGCTGACACTCCTTCTGTGGCACACAGACTAAAGAATATAACATTTGTGGAATTTGGCATCATGGAAATTGCCAGAAATCCTTAGCTTCATGGACACATTTTCTCGGAATACATACATACATACATACATACATACATGCAACGGAGAGCTGTGCTTTAGGAATATAGTTTCCAATTTTTTTTTAACCTTAAAGCATCTTGCTTTTCAAAATTTTTGGATTTTTTCCAACTTCTTGTGAATAAATTCTCATAGGAGAAATTCCAGTGTTCCTAAGCTATGGGAAGACTGTCCTTTAGATTATTTATAATTATTGCAAAGAATTTGAGATAGTAATGACACATTTGCCTAAAGAAGTTTAGTTCCAGTCCATTAACTTGAATTTTATACTTACCCCCCTTGTAATTCCCACCACAGATCTCCAAATCATAAGATTCCAATATTAAGTGTAAAGGCCCTGTGTGGTATGAGAAATATATCATTCACAAAACCATGAGCTTTGCGATATGAGGAAGCAATGAGTTTTATAGTCTTGAGCTCACTCTATCTCTAACTCTCTGTTTCTCTGTCTCTCTCTCCGGAGGCATGGAGGGGAGACAGGTGAGGAGGAGAAAGTGAGATCTGCAAAATCCCAGGATCTGGGACTCTCACCAAATCATAAATTATTCTGAATACTCTGTTAACCCAAAGGAAGTTATTTTGTTATTTTAAAATTACTTTCTAGTGTATTAATTGACATCCGTAAGAATGATCACATTTCTTTATATGTTAAATCACTATGCGGGCCTCCCTGGTGGCGCAGCGGTTGAGCGCTGCACTGTGGAGCTGTCAGCAGCGCACTATGCGAGTTCGATGCCCAGCTGGGGAGAGTCCCACATGGTGCGGCAGACATCTCCTGCCACACCTGCTGCTCCCCTCAGCAGTTTGCTTCCGTCAATCTGCCAGTTCTGCTCCCCACTCTGTCTCTGGTGAACCCTCTTGACACATGTACCCCAGCTTGTATGTATAAATAAATAAATCTTAAAAAAAAATTAAAAAATAATAATGAAATAAATCACTATGCATATTCTCCTTTAAAGAAAGGGAAATAGTAAAATATCCCAGAAATAGATTGATAAAAATGCTTATATTTTTTTGTATACTTTACTCATTAAGTGATTCCTTTCTGTGATCTGAAGCATAAACTCTGTGCATTGTTGGAGATGAAGCAGACCAATGAGACATACACGTGTGTGTGATTCACAGCTCCAACCACACAGACTCACAGCTTACTTCAAAATAAGTGTTATTGAAACCCACGAATTTATAAGCTTATATGTAATGTAAACATAAAAAATAGATTTCTTCTTTCCCTCCAAGAAGTAATTTGACATCACATGACTCACTGAGAGCAGACATCCTTCCAAGCTATTTAAACACCTGCATGCTTAAATAGCTGCCCTGACCTGGGGGACTGGATGGAGCATAAATTCCCTGTGATTATGCAGTGTCCTGAGTGAGATTTCTAGTAAAAAAGGCATTCCCCTGTTTTCAGTTTGCTTTTTCATTCGATGTTTCGAATGTGGTTTTCCACATCCTCTCTAGACTCAATCAAAATACTGCACTTTGATGGAGAGAATAGAAAGTTTGAAAATACATGACATTTCAGTGCTCCTTGAGTTTGATGGTTAAACACATAGGACATTTTTACAGTGGTCTGTTGGGACAAATGGTTAATCAATAGTAAATTAGTATAATTAAGTGTGTACTGCAGAGGTATACACAATTTCTGATTAAATGTTCACTTTGAAAGGGCCCAAGTCATTTCCTGTCAATTTGTATGTGGCCAACACGAACATGACAGTCAAATTCTAATTCTGGCTCTATATTTTTTTTTGTAATCTGCAATAAATTGATGTTTACATCACAAAATGCATGCCAATAGTAATAGGCCTACGGTTAATACCTGTAAAACATCAAGTCCTAGACTACATCTTAGATTTCTTCGCTTGTCTCTTGTACAGCTGTTCAGGAACAGAATAGATGGAAGATGGTTTCCATTGTGCAAAAGCACAGCCTTTGAAGAGTCTAGAAATAGTCTCCATTCTTGTGGGTCACGAGTGATTTCTAAGGCATTCATGAGGCCCTCAATATCAGAACAGAATACCAGAGTACTTTCCTTTCTGTAGAAAGGCTCCAACTGCTGGTGGCGCTTTCAATAGCAAGTAATTATGACATCTTCTAGAAGATTCCATTGTTGAAGTCTTGATCCTAGCAATTCTGCCTTGTTCTTGGATAAGTCTAAATCATGAACCAGGTCATTTAGTTCTTCCTGTGTTAGTCTGTGTGGGATTGATGATGCACCACAGTGAAAATCTGGATCACTGCATGCTCATGGAACAGGAGAAGAACAGGTCGGTTCACCTTTGTCCTCATCAGATGAATCAAGAGAATATTCTGCTGGAGGATCTGGAATAGGAAGTCCTTCACCACGTGGAACTGGTCTCAATGCAGACAGAATGTTTGGGTAGACTCTTCTCGACGTCTTTTGCTTTGTTATTCCACCGGAAAGAGGAGGAACCAAGCAGAAGCAACAGTCTTTTCTGTGGTTGCTTGGCTCTCTCCACACCATGGGAACTGCAAACAGCATTGATGCTCTTTTGCCATTTAACCACTGTGAAAAATGTGCTGTCCATGTAGCACAGCATATATACAGGGCCCAAGGCTTGTCTTGGTCACCAACCTTGCATCCAAAGTAAAGATGATAAGCCTTCTTCACTTGAGAAGTGATATTTTTCTTCTGGTTGGCAAATGTCACTTCCCCACAAATAGAGCAGAAATTGTCCACGCTATTAATGCACTTTCAAGGCATTACTGTTCTGTATTGTGCCTAAATGGATAAAATAGTAACAGTTCTATGGAACAGTAGCTTAAACTGTCTCTCACAAAGTCTGAAATATTTTCAATGCTCAACCTTTACGACAGGGCTTTATATAGTGCACTGCTGATGTTAGCTTACTTCAGCAGCCGCCTGACAGTAGTATTGCATTGCATCAGAAAATGATGCAATCAACTCTGGATAATGTGTATATGATGCTATTATGCAATGCAATGCAATGTTACATCATTCTAGGCTGATTTAGGATGTTGTTGCAGTCCTACTGGATAAATTTACATGGTGACACATATTAAATGAATTATATGAAATATCTTCACGAGCTACTACAAAATTTTCAGGGTTATATTCAATTTCAGAACATCAAGATACTACAGATTAGGGCCTTTTTAAGTCAGTAATGATCTCAGTGTTGACCAGTGTAATCAGTTCACTCTCACGAACTTTCTGAGGCTGTTACATGCAGGTCCTTGGACCCAGGCCTGAACTAAGAGCAGTTCAATGACATTCTGGAGAAGACAATCCCAATCACGCAGAGACCACACACCCACAGACAGGTTGCCCTGGAGACACACAGGGTGTCAGATGATGATTATTAAACCCAATCCGTGTGTGGCCACCTTCTAGGTCCCTTGTGGAGCCCACAGCAGTCGCATACCACATATGCCCTTTCCCTGCTGACACCCTCTGCTCAGCAGAAGGTCAGGGTAGCTGTCCCTCCTCACCCCCTCCCTGTCTGTTGCCAGGTCCAGACTGCAACATGCAAATAGCATCTGCTGCCTGCCTGCAGGGCCAGCATTCCTGGACCTCCAGGGGGCATTCACAGCATGTGTGGTGGGGGTTGGGACACTCGAATGTCCCTCCCTATGGGAGGGGGTCTTCCTCATCTGAGGGCTAGGTTCTTTCCTAGGGAACAGTGGTCATGGAGGATGGGTTGGAACAAGGCAGGCCAAGAAAAGGGTAGGCGTGGAGTACTGCAGACAAACCCGTCACTTGTTATTATTGTATGTTTATGTCCAATCCAGGATTGAGAGAAAGAGGCTGGGATGATAGGAGGGATAGTGCAGAAACAACCCATATGGTCAGGTTAACCACATCTGAGAATTATCAAAAACAGGAAATAAACACCTCTTGCTGGTCCATGCTTAGATAACCAGGAAGGTTTGACTTCATGAGAATTGAAAGACTCAAATAAAATGAAAGATGGAACATGCTATGCCTGGGAGTGAAAGGAAAAGAATGAGCAGTAAAGAAATCATGAGTAAGAGTTTACCAAGTGACTTTAACCCATTGTTAGCAGTTGTTTTTAAATAAAAGGTCCCCCTCTGTGAAGAGAGAATAACACCTTAGAGTAAAGTTAAGTATCCTATTAACTATCTAATTCACTAATCCTCCCCTGAGAGCAGACACCAGTGGGGAAAAAGACTAAAAGCTTGAAGAGCCCTGTGCTGGACTCAAGGCAGGTGCTGGAAAGGGCAGACGTGAACAACTCACCAGGTTCCCCAGACACCTGAGAATCACTGTGAAATGATAGGGGAGCTTCTGTCCCTTTTGTTTACCACTGTATTCCTCGAAATTCAGTATATAGTAGGTGTTTAAGAACTGAAAGAAATGGAGGACTAAGTAATATGATATTGTCACACAGCAGCTATGCTGTCTACTGTAGGGGCAGAGTCAGGGCAAGGGGCGATATGTCACTTTGAGGGAGTAAAAAGAGGACAAAACCATTTCCATTTCATGGCATGTGATCCTCCAGAACATCGTAGAGGCTAGACACCAACCAGAACTCACCAGAATTAGCAGATGCAACAGTCCTAATTGCAGGAGAGACACAGGGTCTATCCAATGTTGGAAGGACTGTGATACTTTCAAAAGCTAGGCAAGCCCATCTCTGTGTTTAACACAATTTTATTGACAGTGCATTGATGTTAAATTTCCATTCTCCCTTAGCTTGTGTTTTTTATCTTTTAATTTTCTTAATTATTTCCCTAGAACTGACTTTTCAACTCTTCTTTTCTTGAGATAGCATTGAAACAATAAGAGTGCTTTGTTCATTCTCTCCAATTCATGCAACCTCCTCCCTTCCCACTGGGCACCCCCAGGCAGTGTTTGGGTGGGAACCCCCTAGAGTCAGCAGGGAAGAAAGCCCTCCTGTGTGAATAGACATCTCCTAGATGCAGAGAAAAATCAGCAACCAATCTTGGCAATCCTGTTTCCTCTGCTTATTTACATTTGCTCTTTACCATTTTATTGAGGTATGACATGTAAAAAAGGACACATATTGAATGTATGCAGCTCAGTGATTTGAGAATAAGTATCCACATGAAACCATCACCACCGTGAAGGCATAAACACATCCATCATCTCCCAGAGATACTATACATGGTTACCTATAGTCACCGTTCTGGGCATTAGATTCCCAGAATGTACTCATCTTATAACTGAAAGTCAGCACCCTTGACCAAATTTCCCCATTTCCCCTCCCTGAGCCGCTGGCAACCACCATTCAACTCCCTGCTTCTCCGAGGCTGACTGTTTTAGATTCCACACAGAAGTGAGATCATACACCCATGTCTTTAGATTAATGTGCACATGGGCCCAGTTAGCTCCGGAAGAGCTGCCCCACTTTGCTTGCATGTTCGTTCATTATACAGAAAATATGTCCTAACCCTACAGTTTCTGTAGGCTGGGGAACACATAGTTAACAAAGGGCTGGCAAATCAGAAACAGGAGGTGCTTCTAGAAGGAAGCACCAGCAGGCTAGGAGAAGCTGTTTGTTGATGGACATCAAAGCAGGGGGCAGGGCTAATGGAGAAAATGACCCTGGCAGTGGGGCTGCAATTGAACTTAACCGTACAGGAACTCGGCCTCCCTCTTTGCAGCCGCCCAGGGTTGCCTGGGAGTGTTGGAAACAGTGGGAGGGGGCCCTGCAGAGCTCAGCTCAGTGACTCTGCAAGCCTCACCGACAACAGACCTATGGTGATGTGATGGCACACCCATGGCGAGCCTGGCGCTGTTCCTGGGAAGATATTCATCCCGAGCTGTTTGTTTGAGCACAGGAGGGTTCCTAATGGAGTCGTCAGACTCACTCATTGGCTAATAGTTTAATTAGGCCCATCTGGAGGGGCTGTGGAAGGCCTGTCTCAGCTCTGACACTGGAAGAGAGGTAATTTGTCATCCTGCGGCCAGTGACCAAGCACTGGCACCCCCAGGGCCCAGTGACACCCAGCAGCCTGCGCGCGTGGGGCTCGCTGGACGTCTGGAGTAGGTGTGTGGTTCCCTTTGGCATGAAGGAGAAATACACAGCTCTTCCTCATCCTTGAGATGACCTCCATGAGGGGGAGAGGGAATTTGTGAAGGTCAGGGTGATACTATCCCAGCACAGTGGTAAATACCCCCACCACACCCATACAAACAGTGTCTCTGGTGGATACACATCTGCTGCTGACCTTCCCACTCAAAGAAACACAGCCACAGTGGCAATGACACTTTGAACACAAGTGTGTCTTTTTCAAGTTCATCAACTGTCCCCTCCCTATCATTCCTCCTCAACCCTCCTTCCCCCACCGCCCCATGGAGCCCATCTCTGGCTTTCTCAGGCCTCCTGTGTAAAACCGTCAGAGATAAGTAGAAAATTAATATTGCACATCGTGAAGGAGCTTTGCTGATATCAGGATGATGAAGGACCCCCTTTAATTTACCATAGTAAAAGACAGAACAGATTTGCTCTTTCATGGGCCAATAGCAAGGACTTCCGATGCAGTTGGATGGGTCTCTGACACTTTCAGGCTGGAAGGTCCTAGGAAGTCCATAAAGAAGAGACTGGGCAGAAACTTGCCTTTTCATGTTGTGTTTTTCAAATTTGTGTTTCAGTCTGCTTCCAGAAATTTACTTATGAAGCCACATCTCTGTCTCTTGTTCTTCTCCCTTTTGTTTCCTTTCCTGTATCACAACCCCTGAAGTACTTGGCTTATCAAAAGCCTGGCCAAAGTACTTTACCTTCTCATAAATGTGGACCTGACTTAGCACAAGCAGGCTCTTGGGAACACCTGGCATTTCCTTCTGCTTTGAATGAATGACACAGACCAAGGGCAAGTAGCTTCTGGTGACTGTGAGCCCCCCTCCCCACACACCCCAAAAGCAGTCAAAATGTAAGCCAAGTTGGAATCCCCCTGGGGGGAACTGTCATTTAGTCTCTTCCCCTAAAAACAATGCAAGAAAAGTTGTGACATGAAGGTCCCAAAGTAACCACCACAAAATCCGTGGTGCCCTCTCTGTGTGAAACAGCAAAATAAGTAAATACAGTTTAAGTTGTCCATCGCCAGCTGATATTGGAAAGACCCACAGAATGTCTATGATGATGTCTGTGACTGAAGCAATGCAGTCTTTTACAGCCAAGCCTGGGTCGAGTCCAGCAGGGCTTTGCAGATCAGCCCTCAAGACCGTGTAGGTCTACGTCACACCATGAATATATGTAGCTATTGCCCCCAGGAAGTCAGTGGTATAAATTCACATGTGACCTGCTGAACAGAGACAGTAGAAGGGAGAGATTACTGTAGGTGAGAATGATCAGCAAAGATTTAAATGTGGTAAACGATAGGGGGAAATATGTAGGTGAGAACAGAAAAGTCCATTCCCTGTGAAAACTTGTAAAGGTAGTATATAAGATATACTGTGATTGTTGCTGGTGGAGATAGAATATTGGATTTGGAAAAAAACTGTGTTTCCAACTTAGGATATGAATGCAAACTTATTCACTACAAGGAATATTTCAAAGGCCATAAGAAAAATCTTCCTTTCTCTGAATCTTGTTTTATATAAGCAAATTAGTTTGATCCCATCAAATATATAAACAGAAAGGGTCCAATCAAAGTGGTTAAATCTTAAATTTGGGTCCCTATTTCAGAAGCTCTGTATCCAGGTACCTTCTTTAGACTCTCTGTGCTTCATCTGGGCATCCACTTTCTCAGGATTGCTCTAAATCCCAAATATGATAATATTCTTATGAAGTTCTGTGGAGATTTGAACTCATGAGGGTAACCCAGCCTTTGGCGAATGAATCACATACTTCCACTTACTGGCTATTTGACACCACACAGTTCATTCAAGTGTTCTGAGTGTCCATTCCCACTGGAATGGTCACAATGGTGTCCGCCACAGGGCAGTGACACTAACACATGGTCAGTGCAGAGAAGACTCTTTTAAAAAAAAAAAAAAGTATTTATTTATGCATACAAAAGGTGGGGTGTAGGCCAGAGGTGTGGGGGTGGTGAGAGGTTTTACCAGAGACAGAGTGGGAAGCAGAACAGGCAGGTCTACTGAAATACACTGCTGAGGGGAGTAGTGGGTGAGTCAGGAGAGGCCTGCTGCACCATGTGGGAAGCTCCCTGGCTGGGGGTTGAACTCGTGCTGCAGTGGCTGCAGATAGCTTCATAGTGCTGAGACTTAACCCTTTGCACCACCAGGGAGGCCTGCAGAGCAGATGTTTTTAACACAGATGGCATATGAAGCACTGAATAGATCACTTTTGCTACTGAGATGCTGGTATCACCGTTATCAGATTTTGTTGTCATTGTCACTATAGATTTCTTGTCTGCATGTGTGTATGAGATGGAAAGGCGACTCATATACAGCAGAGGTTGATCGTGTGAACAGATGCTCTCATGAGGGCCCAGAGCTCTGTGTGGAAGATCAGTGTGGAATCATCGGGCATGTGTTTATTTCCTAAGTGAACAGATCTCAGGGAACAGAGCAATGATCTGAAGTATAATGTGTTTACTTGGTAAAACTCAGGACAGGAAGTGGCATGAGAAAAACTGAACAAATATTTCTTAGAAGAATATACTAAAAATAAACTATTCCTTGACCCCTAGCTGTTTCTAGTTTCAGGAGAGTGAATTCAGCGTGTGCAGAGTCCTGGCGTGCTAGCGGAGCAGCTGAACAAATAGCATGTCCCGCTGCCCTGCTGTCATGTGGGAAGAGCGACCCATGGGGAAGAGGAGTTGTTTTAGGAAGTAAAGGAGATGGGAGTCCAGCCGATACATGTTATAAAACTCATATCAGTTTGGCATCTACATAAGATATCTAGGTATCTTCAGAAGCTTAAAAGGCCAGAAATATGCTATATTTAAGAAAAAAATAAGCAGGACTTTTTTTTTTTTTTTTTTTAAAGATTTTATTTTTTTATTTTTTTATTTATACATACAAGCTGGGGTACAGGCCAGAGGCGTGGGGCGGCGAGAGGGTTCACCAGAGACGGAGCGGGTAGCAGAACAGGCAGATCAGAACTACACTGCTGAGGGGAGCAGCGGGCAAGGCAGGAGAGGTCTGCCTCGCGGTGTGGGATTCTCCCCGGCCGGACGTCGAACCCGCGTCGCCACTGCCGACAGCTCCACAGCGCAGCGCTTAACCGCTGCGCCACGGGGGAGGCCCAAGCAGAACTTTTTTAACTGTAAAAATGCTTTCAGTTTCCTCAGCTTTTTGCTAATATGCCCATGTGACATTAAACCCTGTTCTTACTGGATTTCCCTAAATTATTCCTCTCAGAGATGACATGCACACTTTGAACATTTTGCATTTCCTGCAATGGCTTAATGGCATTTCAGGCTCATAAATTAAAGCTTCCGGTTCTAAAACACTCTAAATAAATAAAATGAAATATCTTTTTTTTTTTCCACATAGGCCAGTGGTCAAAGAAACCACGGGTAAAGGAAATTAGCAACTCATGCAATTTTGTGATTTTTTTTCCCCTGTGAGCTTTTTACAATGAACTCTAGACCACTCTCTTACCAATTTTCCTGAAAAGGCATTAAGAGTAAAAAGCCTCAAACTATTCATTTATCTTGGTGAGGGTCTCTCCAGTTATTTGCCTTTTTAAATTATGCCTCAAAAGGAAAAAAGAGCTGCAATAAATAACATTAGCAGTGACGGCAGAAATCTTGCAAGCCCTAGTGTAACCTGACGTGCAGTTTCCTTCTCTGGACTTTACCTCCCCAAACCATGGGCCTGGCTAACTTTCTTGCAGGCCTCCATCACTGACAGCTACAAAACTGCTGTATTCTAGAATCAAGGGGCTGCAGCTGCTTGCTGGTTAGGCACACAGGCAGAGCAGACTGATACCAAAGACGGGGCACAATTCAGCACCCTGCATAGAGCCTTCATCCTTCACCCAGCTCCAGTCTACTTGAGATTACAGCTCTTCGAGTCACACAGCACATCCCCCTACCAAACATTCAAACAAATGAAAAGGAAGGTGGGGTTGCCTGGGAGACAGCAGACTAGTTTGGGGTAGAGAATTTAGAAATGAAGGAATTGTTGCAAGTTGAGATTTGGAAGAATTTATTCAACTCCAGGAATGGAATGACATCTCCTACACCTTTGATTCAAGAATGCTGCTCCCATGGAGACTGGAAGGTTTGCAGTCCTCTGCCAGTGGGTTCAAAATAAGGGTTTGTGGGCTCTGCTGTCAGCATCGTGAGCATTCACCAGGCTGTCAAATTATGTCACCCCACCACTGACCTCAAAAGCAAGCCCCTTTCTCGATACAGATATCCAGAGTCATTAGGGCTTGTCTCCAGTGGCTGTACTCTCTCTCTGCTTATTTCATAAGATTGCTCATTGTTTGGGACACAGATGAGATGCAAATATGTCACAGTCACTTGAGATAAGTGTAATCTGGGTGCACTTGGCAGGAAGGAAACTGGGTATACATGGTAAGGTTCAAGAAACCCAGTATGGTTTAAGTGGCAACAGTAATGGGAAACTGATTCTGGGCCCCACAGACCCCATCATTTGCACAGAATTAAGGCCATGCTTGTAAATATGCATCAGTTCTGATGAAAACCTCTTAGGAGCTTTCGGCAAACCATAGACACCCTTACTTATCTTTTTGAAGTCAGCTTAAATCACATTCCCTCTCGGGCCTTTCCCAGGCTTTCCTGCAGAAGGCTGGTGCCTGGGCTGTAGGTCCCATGACATCTTTTTCGATATTTCCCATAGTTGGAGTCCTTTACCTAATGTCTGGCTAAGGTGAGTTTCCCAGAGGCAGGGATGGAGTTCACTTTACACTATACAACATGTGGGTGTGAGTGACTGAATTTGTGAATGAATAAACCTTGATGGATGAAGGAAAATGAGGAATAGGGAAAGGTCTTTCAAACAAAAGAATTGATCTTGAGGGTTGGCAAATGAGCATTGGAGATGTGAGGCAGTTAGCAGTGTAATGTTACTGAGTTTTCAGATGGAGAAGACGCGTAGGCAAAAATGAAACCAGCAGCTTGTCAATGTCAAGTTAGGGACCCCGAAGCAGATAAATTAGAAGTGACAACATCAGTCTTTGAGCTGGTTTGATGGACATTCACATAAATCACTGGTTTGAGTTGGAAGGTTTGTTTTATTTTTATTTTTTGACCAAAAACATTCTTGACCCAGGTTAGGTGTATTTTGTCTTTAGGTGTATGTGATCTTTTTGCTAATTCAAGAACTCAAGTTAGAGGTTTTTGTCTGCAAAGTAATTATGTTAATATATTCAACCATCTGCATGGTATTGATGTGGGCATTAATTGTTCCACCAGCCATGCATTTCTCCAGGTTCTAAAGGTCTGCATGCATTTCCTACCCAAAGTCCATCATAACCCTCAATTACTGAAGTGCAGTGAGTACAGATCCACCTGAGACTTTAGAACCAATCCAGTCAGCTGTTCCAGATGAAGACTTTGGTGAGCATTGCATCAACTTAGCATTGTGTCAGTCCTGATATTGGTCACTTTCTTTACCTTTGTACAAGCATCTTTCAGATTCTCTTTTCTGAAGCCAGTTTTCCATGTGTTCATATTTTTGCCAAATATCTGTTCCTTTTATATCCGCTAACCAGGTGACTATCCTACTTGACCAGAAACTGGCATCCTATATTCTGCCTGAGTCTTGGTTATGGATGTTTGCACAGACATTACACACATTTTTGCCTGTGAGGCATTACAATTAGCATGACAAAGTCACTTTTGAAGAATCTCTAGGCATCATCTTTTTGAGAAAGAAATCTCATGTCATATATGTAAAGATTAACAAAGAAAGTGAAAATTCCAAACCTAAAAAAAAAGTTTGATGCCAATGCAATCTATCACTATATCCAAAAAGTCATTTCAAAGGCTTCTTGCCCTTTTTAAAAATGTGAAACCCATCAGTGGCAGAGAACTCTATGGAGCTTCTCTTGTGCAGACAAGAAAAATTGCAAGCACACCAGCGTTATCATTGACTGTCCACTCCAGGCTGGTGCCAGGCAGGACAAGACAAAGCTCTTGTGACAGCAATTGGAACAGCCTGCACATTTCTCTGTCACTACCTATGATAACCTGTGTCACCGCCTGCATGTGCTCATTTTGCTTTTCAAGGAAAAGCTTGAGCATTTCCCCCTCCTTTGTCCTTCTCCCTCTCTCTGCTCCTCCAACCAAGCCTTGATAGCCAAGTGAGGTGATAGATGTAGGCAGCTAAAAATAGTTTGTTTTGCATGTAACATACAAGCAAGTGAATAATTTTCTTCTGTAAGCAAGATGCCCGGGGACAGGGAGAGCTTGGTGGCAGTGGCAGCTAAGGGACATTGATGGAGTGCTGCTCCCAGCGCAGTAAATCAGTAGTGGCGTAACTTGGCACACTCGCAAATGCTGCTGCGGCCTGGGGGAAAAAATATCAAAGCCCTGGAGAAATACTTCCTGCATTTAAAAATTATACTCGAGCTCTTTGTGGTTGACACAGGGAATTTGATCATTTATTCTCAGCCCGTGAAAATGGCATAATGAATGTTGCATCTTCAGCATTAGCTGTTTCCAGCCCTGCCTTTGAGATAACCCGGAGTGTTTATGTCTCCTGAGCCAAGGGGAGCCAGGAGCTGGGAGCCGTCCTGTGGGCTGCTTGTGGCTCCTTAATGAAGCCTTTGTAAGGAACCACAGACCACTGCTGCCTCTGCTTTCACATGTCTGATCTCATGCAGTATCCAGTTCTTGAAAGGGAAGCTTTCAGGTGACCCATTGAGCCCATCGGGCACCCTATTACTGACACACCATAACGTCCTCAGCATTCTCGGAATTGGACTTTAGAGATCTGAAGTTAGGTTTTTGCAGGCACAGCAAGGTAGCCAGAGCATCTCTTTTCAAAAAGCAAAAACTGTCAGACAAGAAGGATGAGAGAAGGCCTGGTGAACTGTCCGTGGTTGTGTTCCAAGTAGGGCAGCCTTGTAGGTGGCTTGTCTTTTCTGTTCCTTAAGAGGTCACAGGGCCTCCCTCTTCCACCTCATTCACATTCTTCCTCACCTATTGTGAATTGTGATTTTTATTCAATCCTGAGGTATTTCAAGCCCCGCTATGAGCCACCTTTCCAGTGACCAGTCCTAGGAATGACCTTCTGTTTTCTGTTCTGGGACAATTATATGTATCAGGTATAAAGGACAATTGTAGTGCTTGACACAAAAGTGAGTGTGGAGGAGTAATGAAGTCACTAACCTTCAATCTCCGGATGGCTAGGTTTACAGGAGCAAAGATTTTATATTAAACTTTGCAAAAGGGAGATTCCAGTACTTCCATTTAAGGAATTATTAACATCCTGCATGCAAGATTTTGTTTTATAATAATCCACCCTTATTGATGATCTCAGCTATCTATAGTCAACCATGGCCTGAACATATTATGTACAATAAGATATTTAGAGAGACACAGAGAGAACATAGTCACATCGCTTTTATTAGAGTATATTTTATAAGGGTTCCATTTTACTATCTGTTATTATTGTTAATCTCTTACTGTGCCTAATCTATAATTAAACTTTATCATAAGTAAGCATGTACAGGAAAAAATATAGTATACAAAAGGTTTACTACTACCAAATTTTCAGGCATCTCCTGGGGGGGGGTGTCTTTAAATGTATCCTCCCACAGATAAGAGACTACTCTGTACTTTAGTTTTTGCTATATTTTAAACATTTTTACTGAAAATGTAGCACAGTAGATAAAGCAGACATACTAGAATTTTTTAGAGTGGAGTTATCCATTCGAGCTGTGCCAACTTAGCAGGTCACACCTTGGTTTTCTATCTGTAAAATAAAAACTTCCTATGTCCTTGTGCAGTGAGAACATCCCATGAGATAATGTCTCTGAGTCTCTTAGCCCTGGGCTTGCAAATGATGCTAATCAGATACTGTTGATGTCATCAATAATTAAAAAAGTGAAGGGCCAAGCAGGATGACATGTTCCTCTATTTAGAGGAGTTGGTACTGGAGCCAATCTGCCTCTTATATTTTCCCCAAGGAAAGCCTGTGGTTCACAGCCAAGAGATTGAACATATGTGTATGTGTGTAAATACATCGGACTCTGTGTGTGTGTGTATGTGAGTGTATAGGTATAGGTGTGTGGTAACTGTGAGTGTATGAGTATGGGTGTGAGTTGTGTCGGTGACTGTGTGCACGAATGTGTGGGTGTGTAAATGTGTATGAATGTGAATATGCACAAGTATGTGAGTGTGTAATATGTGAGTGTGTGAGCGTACCTGTGCTTATGGGGGATGCCTTTGAGCTAATCTCATATCTTGACAGCCCAAAGGTAAATTGTATTTATTTTGCAACAAATAATTCTAATACATATGTTTTGTCTTATTTTTGTTTATTTTATATAAAATATACCTGCATCATGTTTTTATTCTGATCAAGTGATCTGATTGACAAAAATATAGAATTTGATATACTAGGAAATGCTGAGTTATAGTAGATAAGTATATAAGTAGATTTGACAAAATATACGTGTGGTCCCCTTTACCTGTCAACTATTTTTATCAAAACTTACCACACCCCACACAGGCACAGAGAGTAAAAGTATGTCTATATCTCTTTCTTAGGGTCAAGTTCACTGCACTCATGAACATTCAAAGTTAAGAGATATGGGTTGACGGTCATTCAACAAATAATTAGTCATTGTGCAAAGAATTGTTTTGCGTGCTTTTGAAATAATGCAGACAAAATCTGTTTACTTTGGGAGTTTATGATTTCATGCAAGATCTAATTTTGATTGCTAAGCTTTAGGGCTAAGTCCTCAGAAAGTTGTCAATAATGATATAAAAATGAAGAATATGTCTTTGTGATCTAAAAAAAATCAAGACTAACAAAATAAATGTCAAATTTATCTGTATGAAAGTGAAGTATATAAGAATTTATAACTATTGGAGCAGATTTTTAGAAAGATTTATGGAGAAGTCATCTTAGCAGGCTGATTGGGAGAGCGGAAAGGCAGGTTCCTTGGCTGATTAATCAGCAGGATGTTCAAATGCACTCAGAGCCAGAGAGCTCCTTGGCTGTACTTTGGAAACAAAGACGAGAGGAATATTAAGAAACTGCCCTGTTCTGAGACAAATGCTTCCCAAGAGTTAAAGAGTTAAAGTGCGGTTCATGTTGCTCTTTTAACTGTAGGGAATTTTCAGTTTAAAACACTTTGAACTCCTGTGTCCTAGAAAAACATGCAGATTGTTTCTTTCCTTTAAAAATACACTGTTGTTTAAACAAAACCCCGTGTGGTTTTAATAACTAATACTGGGTTGTTCCTAAAAATTTTTTCTATGAAATTATATGAACCCACTAAGTGCTTTCTCACTAGGTTAGCAAATAGTAGGGCAAAGTGTGAATGAACCCATTTCATAATGTTGTTGTGACTGACGTTATTGTCTTCCATCCCTCTTTTGGAAGCATTTCATTCCTTGCCCATGCCAGATATAGATAAAGTGCCCTAAGATTTTTTTAATTGAATAACCTCATAGCAATTACCAAATAATATCATGAGTGCTAACATTGGGAACTCGTGATTTCCATATTAACCACAGTTTTTTTTTTTCCTTTGAATATGTATTTGTGATATATTGAATTTTTCTTCTTGAATTTAGTTGATTATCTTTCAGCAAGCATGAAGATAGAAACAATTAATCATTTATCCCAAGGAAGGTAAATTTTTCTGGGTTCATGGTATATATTAACTCTAGCCAGGAATAAATTTGGGGATTTTGCTAGTTTTTGCTAGAAAGGAAGAAAAGGCCATTCTCAGAGAGGTGAGGTCCTATTTCATTGTGGTTTTGATTTGCGTTTTCCTTATATTAAGAAAATACTAGTTAGATAATTAAAAAGGGTAGGACAGTGCCTTTTTTTTTTGAAGATTTTTTATTTATTTATACATACAAGCTGGGGTACAGACCAGAGGCGTGGGGTGGCGAGAGGGCTCACCAAAGACAGAGCAGGGTGCAGAACAGGCAGATCAGAAATACACTGCTGAGGGGAGCAGCGGGCGAGGCAGGAGAGGTCCGCCGCACCACGTGGGATTCTCCCCGGCCGGGCATCGAACTTGCATCGCTGCTGCCGACAGCTCCACAGCGCAGTGCTTAACCGCTGCGCCACCAGGGAGGCCCAGGACAGTGCCTTTTAAGACAAAATTGATGGGCTTTGTGGTCATTATGCTAAGTGAACTAATTCAGGAAGTGAAAGACCTGGATCTGATGATCCCACTTATCTCCGGAATATAAATAACCAAAAAAACATACTGGCCAAACACAGTAAAGCAATTTTTAAATCTAATTAAAAATGTACTGGTTACCAGGAGAAGTAGTGGGGAGGGTGCAGAGGAGAGGGGGCAGGAAGGGACAGGGCATTGACAGGGAAAGTCTGGAGGATGGCAAGAGAAGCATGTGCACATGAGGAGGGGTAAAAATGTAGCCCATATGGAAGCTCCATCTTTCATAGCTTGAGGAACCTCCACACAGCTTTCCATAGTGGTTGGACCAGTTTGCATTCCCACCAGCAGTATACGAGAGTTCCTTTTTTTCCACATCCTCTCCAATATTTGTTGTTGCCTTTTTTTTTTTTTATTATGTGCCATTCTCACTGGTGTAAAGTGGTATCTCTTTGTGTTTTTTTTTTTTTTTAAGATTGATTTATTTAGGCATACAAGCTGGGGTGCAGGCCAGAGGTGTGGGGTGGTGAGAGGACAGGCAGAGTGGAGAGCAGAACAGGCAGATCTACTGAAGTACACTGCTGAGGGGAGCAGTAGGCGAAATAGGAGAGATCTGCTGCACCATGTGGGAAGTTCCCTGGCCAGGTATCAAACTCATGCTGCAGTGGCTCTGGATAGCTTCACAGTGCTGTGCTTAACCTGTTGTGCCACCAGGGAGGGCCCTCATTGTGGTTTTAATTTACATTTCCCTGGTTATAATGGATGTTGAACATTTTTCATATACCTGTTGGCCATTTGCACTTCTTCTATGGAGAAAGGTCTTTTTAGCTCTTCTGCCCATTTTTTGACTGGATTGTTTACTTTGTTTTGAACAATAATGTAAAATATACATAAATAAATAAATTATATTTAAAAAATTAAAACTACTGACAAATTAATAAAAAATAGAGAGAAAAGAAAGGGCAGCTACTAAGCTGTCAATAAGAGTGCTATTTATCTGCTGTCTCATTTGAAATTTCCTTGTATTCTTTACTTTCTATTACTAACATTCATTATCTGCTATTTTCTCATTATAAATGTTTCAAATAACATAAAGTCAGAAAGTATTTCTTTTTATAATTTACTAATGTTTAGAGGACACATATAAAATATGTATCCATAACATACATATCGTGTGTATAGAATATATTAAATATCTCACACAGCCCTACAAAGCTCCAAGGTAGTAACAGATAACCTTTTGGTTGCTACCTTACCTATAAAATGTTTGACTCAACCTACACATATTTTAGTTGGAGCACCTAACATTTTTGCTCTCTTGCAATTGTGTTTTCCTCACATTTCAACTCAAAATGTTAGTAGGCCACTCAAGCCCTTTAGCAGTGACAAACTGCAAGTTCTGACACCTCTTTTAACCTTTACTGAAAGGTAGGGTTGGCTTTTGTTCATTTGTCACTTTTCACCCATCTTCTTTTTGACATCGCTGGTGATCACACTCTGAAGGGGAAGAATACTATTTCACCATCCCCTTTCCTCTTATCTCCAGTGAAAACTGAGCACTTCCGAGAGGATAGTGCTTAAGTTTTACCCCTTCCAACAAGTCAGACTATGATAGCAAACATAGAGACAATAAGCTGAATTTCTACAAAGGTGCAATCTCTAACAAACTGCCTACAGACAAAACAATTTTCCTTGGGAGAAAAAGTGACACATTTAGGAGGGAACAAGTTGCCCATGACTGGAGATGTGTAAACACAGCTAACTTGCTCCCGGGCCAGCAGCATCTGCTCATTCGTGAGCAGTGGGTTCACAAACATTCCCTCGACCCCACCCACTCTGGTCCCCATGGGGTCTGAAGTGCCATTCAGAAGTAGAGCACGACAATGCCTACTCTGTCCAGGGGCAGCCCATGGATTAGAGGCTGTTTCTGAGTCTCCTAGTGATGATGGGGCAGGGCAGGTGTCAGATGGAGTACCCCAGCTTCCTGTGTCAGTATGGAACGAATATTTCATCAGGCTGCTCACAGATATAGCCCAGGACAGAGGCAGATGGGGGAGAAAAAACTGAGGCAAAAATGAGCATAATTTCATGCTTATGATGATTCCTGGGACTTCCCTGCAGCTGCGGGGACAGCTTCCCCAGCCAGCAAATGTCCACAGCACAAACTCTAAGTCCAGTGCTAAAGGAAATGTGCCCAGTGGCCAGTCCTGAGAACAGAGCACCCCTCCAAGGGGGCATGGCAGCTCCTATTCTTCTGTAAGGGGAGGAAGGATTGTTCTCTCCCAGCTGGCAAACTGAGAGAGGCATTCTCTCTCTCTGCCTCCATTAAATCAAGAAGGCGTTATATTACCTGCAAGGTGAATGCAGGAAATAGAAACACATGCGCATACTTAGCTCCTCTGTTAATAGATGATTCTAAAGATGGCAGGTTCTCCCTTCTCCTGGCTTTGTGTGAATGTCACTTATTGGTGATGTAGATATTATCAACAGAGAGATGGGGCTCCCAAACTTTAACATTGACGGCACAACTGGCTGGACCAACAACCTTTTTTTTTTTTATTAAAGCTGTGACCTCAGAAAAATTATTTGACTCAGTCTCAGTTCCCCAGCTGGAAAATGACAATAACAAAATTATCTGCTCATAGGGTTGTTGTAAGAAACTATATAACACACCTAAGGCATAAAGAACAACATTGTTCCATAGTCAATGCTCTTTAAATGTTAACTTGAAATATATATATCTTTACTATAATTGTCCTAAAAAATACTAATGGAAGTAGAACAATAGAATGAAGCTTTATAAGGTCTCAATTGAGTAAAACTGTTTAAGAAAGGTTGCCTTTAGCTACATTCATTATAGCTTTTATAAATGCCATTTTTATATTAATGTTAAGAGATTTATTTGACATCAAGTTACTCAAATATATGTACTTTTGGCATTTAAATTAACTTCTTGTCCCAAACTCTAAATGGGGAAATATGTCACCTTTTCTCAAACAATCAAGGCTCATTGTTAATTCAAAAGTTAATGACATTTCGAGGCTATTTCCATATATTGAAGTGTAATATCTACATCTGTCGCCCGTCTCTCCTGGAATGATTAAAACTTGCTTCATTTATACTGGGCGTTGAATTTGACAGGGTAATTCAAGAAATATAATGGCAACTGATGGGAGTTGAAAAGGAGACTTTCCATTATTGTAAAATCTCCGCCAGGTTGAAACAACCCCCAGCCTCATCTAACTCCCATTCTCTCCCTAAACCTCGAAGGCTTTATCTACTGGTGGAAGGAAATTTAACTGTCCCATTCCTGTAAAATATCTGCTGGATTTTTTTTCAAAACCAGACTAGTAAATTTCCCATTTTCATTTCCATTTTTCCATCTGGCACCCCTGATACAAATATCCTCAGAAAAAATGACAAAAGTACATATTAGGAAGCAGACTGGAGCAGTAGGAGGTTTGCTTTGCTTGTATAATCAGAGCTCCCCAAAAGTCAGTTTAGTGAGAGGCTAGGTTACTGAGAGTAATTGACACATCATCATATGAAAAGGTAAGGCAGGATGACAACACACTTAGATTGTACACATGTTCTTACCAGAAGAGTATGCAAAGTTATCTTAAGGTAATATTTTCTTTACCTTCTTTTGTGTGTGTAGGAACAAATGTAAGTTTGTGTACAAGTATTTGATTTGAAAATTTTAAAAACACTGAGTTGTATGTCATTATTTAGGAAAAAACTCCTTACTATCTACTATTTGCACTTGTTTTTCAAGAATATATTGGGCTTTTTTCACCAGTAATCAAGACTTACGGGACCTAGCAGATTATATCTCTAATGAAGAAATTATGCCATCATTAGTGAATGAAACTTGTGGCAAGCATGCAAGGAAAAGTACAATTAGTCCAATTTCTACTCTTACGTTCCCATCCTGAAATTGTCATTGTGCAGAATTGAAAGATCCTGTAAAAATAAGATTTGCATCACTAGACGGTGAGTGTCTGATATTACCATAGGAGAGCCATTTGTAAAAGAAATTTCCATATTTTTAAATAAAACAGCTTACTCAGCAGGGCCCCTGTTAACTCAGTCCTGTTGGGAGCACTTTCCTACAAGATTTCAAACTATAGCCTTTTAATAGTAAAAGAGCATCAGGTCATAATGACGTTCTTCAGAAAATAAAGATTATTCCTCTAAGTGCCAAAAAGTATTAGCTGAAAATTCTTTTAAGATATTTTTATCTAAGATGTATGTATATATAAGATATATACAGTTAAATTGAATACAGTCAATAGTATGTCTTCAAAGTTCCCTGGTTGCCACTGCCATTTACATGAGCTGCAGCACTAATGATGGGGACTCCAGTGACTGGATGGGGCAGGACATCCCCACACTATATAGGCCCCTTTTCCTTTCATGCTTTTAAGCAATCAAGTCATTGGTCACCGATTTCTGTTCCAGGTTTTCCCTTGACCGGGCTGTCACTCATCTCCCAGGGACAACCTGTCCTCCCCACTCCCAGGTCAAGCTACACTGCAGTAGGAAGCACCCCTGCTCCCAAGAATGTCTCAGTGTGGTTCCCATGTATGACCCTTTCAACAGCTCTTTTTTACACTTCTCTGTGGTCTTCATTACGTTTTCTATGAACTTGAAGTTTCTCCACAGTATTCTTTCAGCTAGTTGCTATGTTAGGGAAGTGGAGTAGCATTTGGACATCAGCACCAAAAAGAGCCAGAGACGAACATGAGGGGCAGAAGTTCAGGGAAAAGTCAAAGCCAGCTTTGAAGGAAAATTTATGGAAAATAAAATCACCCATCTGAAAAAGACAGAGATGGAGAGTTACTTAATGATTCTAGAATCTATGAGAGTCACAGGCTGCTGTTCACACACAGTAGGGGGCTTGGCGCTTCCTGGGAGGATTCCTGAGAGGATTCCTCTGTTGAGCATGGGATGCCATCCACAAGGTATGGATGGGCCTTGATTTGGAGATTTTTACAAAAGCAGGGGCAGTCTCCCCTGAGTTGGACCACTTAGACTCAATTTTCCCTACTGGTGAATATGATATAAACTGTTCAGTAGGTGCAGAGTGATGGATGCAGTTTCCCCTCCCCGCCCCCACTGTCTCAGATGACAGTCCCAAGGTGTCACCTGCATTAAAGTGATACACACTTGCCAGGCACTAAGCAGCCGGAATTCTCAGGCCCGCACGGCGCATGTGCATGAGCTCCATAGCACCTTTACTGCATGATGTCATGAATGAGCCTTTGCCCTGAAAAGAGGTTTAAATAACAAACAGTGGCGGTCATTCTTAAGATAACATGTTAAAATTATGCACATTTTTGAATCTTAACAATGAAGGATGGTATGAACAGAAGGCATTTGTGTATATAAGGGAAATATAAAACTGTACAAATGCCATAAGCTCTTTGTGCACATAGGATCTTTTGAATTTCACAAATATGCTTATTTTAGCTAACTGTATGGGATCCTAGAGAAATGTGTAAGTTTACACCTACCTTCAAGGATTTAAATGAAAATTGGCTCTATAAATACAGATAGGTTTGCTTAACCACATCCAGCTGTGACAGAGCGTAGACTAGAATGAAAATAGACCAGACAAATTAAGAAATGTTTGTTTTGAAAAGTAACAACTGGTTTTACAAAAATCTTATTAGAACTGGTTAAATCTGGGTTATAGGTGAATATTTGCACATTTATATTATTTTCAGTTAATCAGTATTGGTTGTTTTGTTAATAAAATGAATTCAATTGAAACGTTTTTATTATACATACATTATCAACTGGAAATCTTATACAGATATATTGTTGCTTCTAAAGATCTTGTAGTGAAATATTACAGTAAACCAAGTAAAAACATATTGAGGGTATTTTACGGTACTTGGCAGGTTCACTTCCAAACACCTTGATAGCTGGAGTAGTTATAACCTGCAAATTTGAGAAGAGAGTTCTTTCTGCACAGGAGGGTCCAACACTAGATCGCGCTGGTTTTGGACCAGGGGTTTGTGCATCCTTTGGTGCTGTTAACAGGAGACTCCATGTTCTTAAAGGACCAAGGCTGAGAACCACTTGCACACCTTTGCAACCTTCCTAACTTGGATTAGGTGTGTATAAGTAATTTCAGAAGAGTGTCCTGTTCTTGCTTTATATTTTCTTTTACTAAACAGAATTTCATTGTGCTCTGTGTGGGGGCTGATTTCCAAAGGAAATGTGACAAGGTAGAATTGTGTCACATTTGGGCTAAAATTTAAACTAGCATGGTGAAGATAAGTCCTGCTAAAGTATGGAGTATGGTTCTGGAGCAGGCTGGCCCCAGGTGTGCTCATGAAGACGGTGTTGAGGAAGGAGGAGGCATGGCTTTAGGAGAACCTGCAGGGAGGGCAAGAGCAGCAAAGGAAGGGAGGGGCAGCAAGAGGGAAGTCAGCCACCCTCACAGACACCAGGAAGCTGCGGCGTCTACACAGAAACACAGTCAGAGCTGGGTGGATCCCACTCAGGGAGGAGAGATTGGCAAAGAGGGAGGTAGGAGAGGGTGGGGAGGTTACTCTATGCTGACGAGAAACCCATCAGATCTGCCTCCATGTGAGAGGTTTTTAACACTGGAGTCACCTGACAAAAGACACTCTGGGCTCTAAGTCACCTTGTGTTAGAGAAACCAGGTATACTCAGAGGCATGTGGCTGGAGTTTCCTTGATCACAGTCTCAGGGCAGCCCCCAACCACCCAGGAGAGTCACTGGGAGGGCTTCCTGGTGTGTTCCATGGGCCAGTTAGGAGGATCAAGTCACCAATCTTCCCAAAAAATATTCTGGAAACCACTCCACACTAGACAGTGCAAAATGAGAAGTCAGGCTAACCTGGAATATGTGTCCGGGTGAAAGAGTTCCTGGTAACTACCACTCTGGGAGGCATCTATTCTTAAAATGCCACTTAAACCGCACTACCAGTGAATAGGAGGAGTCTCTCTATGAGGTTAGAGTCATAGTGAATTTTATCTCAGTCTCTCACTGTCACGGTTCTAATTGGTTATTTCCCACCAGACTCAGAGAAACCACCACACCTGCTCTAGGACAAGGGCTATGGCTCAACTCCACAGCCCTTTGCAGGACCAGAGACTATGAAAGCGTGTGGACAAATACATAGTCCTAAACCAGTGCTCTGAGTTATGTGCCTGTGTGCACATCCATGAATGTATTGCATGCGTATATATACAAGTGTGCACACACATTTCCATGAACAATGTATATGTGCGAGTATGCACGTGTTTCTGTGTATTGAAGTGGTTGGAAAGCTGTATGCTGTGATTCTTCATGCTTAATATAGCTATGAGTTTACCATCCAATTTAGATTTCTTTATGGATCTAGGAAAATCTTAGATATTCGCTAATAATTATTATCTTTCCAAGATTTATAGTTTGAAAGTCAATAGCATTTCATTAAAGTGTCTTGCAGTCCTACCACTGCCAATACACTTTTTTCTGCAAAAAAAAAAAAATAGAAATGTTTTCCAGAGATAACACAGGCAGCAAGCTCCCCTCTAAGATCACACTCATCGACACCTTTGGTAGCAGTTTCAGAAGAGGAAGGTGATAATTTTAAGAGAGAGAATAATTGTTATTTAGAATTTCTGTGACACAATACTCTTCCAAAATAACTATAATAATCTGATTAAATTCTCACATTGTTTCTACAAATCACCACTTAAAAATACCTATTGCCCTTTATAAAAGAGTAGAAGTAGAGTCACATTTTCCTACATATAGTAGCCAGAGAATAATGGAAAATATTTACTTCTCTACATCCTCATGTAGTATTATACTTTACTCACAATCTCCACTGAAAAAGATGACATAACGAGATCTATATATCTACCCATCAACCTATCCATCCACCATACCACACTTGCACCTATCTGTCTTTCCTTCCATCCATCCGTCCATCCATCCATCCATCCATCCATCCATCTTTCCAGCCAAATTTTGAACCATTGTTCATTAGATTTCTGTGCTGAGCCTATTTTGCTGTATTTCAAGACACTGCAGTGGAAAGATTATATAGCCTTAGAATGAACCAGCTGCCCAAGTCCAGGCTTGTTTAGTCACTGAAAATGGCACCTCATAGTAGCAATAAAAGTAGCTTCATGTCAGGTGATTTCAAGATAGGAACCCTGAGTGATGTGCTCTCCACTGTGTTCCCAGTGCCTGGTGACAGTGGCTGCTTGGTGAAAATTAGAGAAGGGATCTTATGCACAAGATCCCTGTAGGAACAATCTTAGTGTACACAAGTATGTTATGAATCTTAACTTTTTCTTACTCTTTGGAGTCAATGACTCCTGGATGATGAACTTTTTAGCACCTGATCAAAGGATACCTAGGGGCCCCAAATTGTTAAAGGTGAATCTTCTAAAAGGGATCAGACATTTGGGTGTACAAAGGCAAAGGAAACATACTCTTGAAGTGATGGATTTTTAACATAATTGCTGTGTAGAGAGAGAACGAGAGAGAGAAGAAAGGATTTCAAATAATAGTTTCCCAATAAAACTCCAAAATTTATCCATTCATTCACTGGCAAAGGCCTAGCTAAATAGGCCTGGCCAGAAGCAAGGCCACTGAGGCCTGAAAGCTAGACACAAGTCAAAAGCAAAACCACAAGAAAGGGGATTGCGGATCCCAAAGAGTTGGGGCAGAAGAAGAGATTCAAAATTCAAAATACAGCAGTTTGAGATCAGGAGCAGGAGGAGCACCCCCCCCCCCCATGCCTCTCACCCACCTCTCTGGCAAGTGGCTCTACAAGTCTCTGCTCCACGTGTTCTGTGGTGAAACATATAAAGCAAAACTGACTCGTGCTTGTTTATCTCTTATTAATGATTGTAACTCCAGCCAGGGAAACTTAGGCTCTTGACCAGGTGACCCTGAGCTGTAAAGTGCTAATAGATGGGCACGGAGGGCCGGCTGAGGTCTGACACCGACTTGCACTCAAGGGATAATGTTGAATGAGCGCATAAGTACTCTCTCCCTCTCTGGTTTCTTTTCTTTCTTTCTTTCTTTCTTTTTTAAAGATTTATTTATTTATGTATACAAGAGACATGGGGCGGTGAGAGGGTTCACCACAGACAGAGTGGGGAGCAGAACAGGCAGATCGACGGAAATACATTGCTGAGGGGAGCAGCAGGAGAGGTCTACCGCACCATGTGGGAATCTCCCCAGCCGGTCATCAAACTCAAGTTGCTGCTGAGGACAGCTCCACAGCGCAGCACTTAACCACTGCGCCACCAGGGAGACCCCCACTCCCTCTCTGCTTTCTATGCATCCCCTCAGCACTCACTGCTCCCCACCCTCTCAGTTTGTTTGTTCTGTTTCAGTGTATTTTTATTCAGTAGATAGTCTTTTAGTGCCAGGAGCAAAGTGACTGTGCTAACCCCCAGGGAATTCAGGGAACAGACATTGAACACCAACTGGACAGTTCTGTGAGGACAATGTCTCTGTCTGCTTCTTGGGCTTCCAGAAGGTGGAAGTACACAGTCTGGCAGTGTTTCCCGGTCTCTCCTCTCATGAGATATTTGAAAAGAAGAAAATTACTTGTTGTTTTATGCTAAATCGTGTCTCAGAGTCTAAGTCAGGAAGGTTTTAGGAAAGAGATACAGCCATTTGGGACAATACAGCTGGTGGGAGTTAGGGCTGAGTTGGACCTTGTAAAGAATTTGGAAGTGTATGGAATGGCAAGGAGAGAAATAGGAATGGAGATGTCTATACTTTGTGGCTACTGGTGGAGGCAAAGGGAGATTATGGAGCTGAGTTGAGTGGAAACAGGAGATAAAGGTGGAGAAAATAAATTAGAATTCAAATGTGGATATCTTGAATATCATGATGAAGAAAACACTCACTACCAAACTCAAAATGAATAGTATTATAAGGAATAAACACTTAACTGCTTTATAATTTTTTAAAAAAAATAAATCTGTATGGGAAGAACTCCAAAGCGGAAGCTCTGTGTTCTCAGCCCAGGCACATCTCTGATCAGAGGGAGGCTTTGGAGTTGGGGTCTCAGAGTTTCATTTTTGTATGTGAATAAAAGGGTTAAGAGGAATAAGTAAATCACAAAGATCTAAAAATTTTAAACTTGCTGAATATAATAGATACTTTAGCCTTGGACTCATAGCATTATTTGGGGATACTGTAGATAAAAACACCTGTGAATAGCCAGTGCCGGTTCTGACTGTTTCCTCATAGAAGGAATTTCCCTATTTCAGTGACAACAACTTCCATTTGATTCATCATGAAGCCCTGGAAACATGAGGGTTTTGCACATTCCTTTTGTACTTTGTGCTAATCCCAGTCTCTAAGTCCCTGATGAAACAGTGAAATTCCAGCTACTTGTCCAGCACTGGTAGAAATACCAGGGGGCCCTTTGAAACATGGAAGCAATATGGGCAGAGATGACTTGGGCTGGAGCACCAATGTCAGACAGGACAGAGACCCCAGAAAAAGGCACAGACATAATTTCCTTCTCTCGTTTATTTACAGATGAGAAGTAGACACACCAGTAAGTAAAGGCTTTCTGTATCATCCCAATTCACAGAAGGCCTAGTAATAAGTGTTTGATTAAAAATGCAGAGATCCGTGCTGAAGCTTCAGGATTTGAATCCATTCCTTTTCATCCGATTCACTTTCATAGCCCCTAAGGGATTCCATTCCAATTGTGAGCCGAATAACATGGGAATCTGGGGTGGCGGAGACTCAATACTGACATTCAGTGGACTGTTAGGAATACATTTGTGTCAGCAATTGCTTGGGAAGAAAAAGGCATGATTAAAATTATTTTCATGTTTTAAAATATCTGTTTGTCTTTCTTATGTAGAATAGTGGCTTATTAAAACCCTCCCTGTGCCATCACTATAGCAGAATTCTAAAATGTTTTGAAAACATTCCTTAGAGCCATACAACAATAATTAACAGCCTAGCAAGTGCTGAACAGCAAGCAGCTGATAATAACGCAGCCTAATGTCGACAGGACGCAATTAATCATGGAACGACCCATCGCGCTGAGGATTCACGCATGGTTATCATAAAGCGCTGATGAGGCCCCGCTGGCCTTTCACGATGTATGTGTTAAGCATATCTCCCCCCCTAACCCCCCCCCCAATCATATCAAGGAAAGCAGAAGGCAGGCTCTGAGAATCAGATTTCTTAATAAGTTTACTCTCATCCCATTGGCCCCCTCCTCGCGGTTATCTCCTAGTATGGGCTTGTCATGAAGAATGAGAAATCCCATCTCCCACAGTAGGGCTACAGTGGGGTCCAGCCTATCACAAAGGACAGACACCCACACTTGACCGCTGGCCCGCCCCGGCCTTCCCTGGCTGGAAGCCCAACAGGAAGGAAGGTTCCAGCCGATTTAGAAAGTGATTGATTTGCTTGCAGTGTTGGTGGGGGATGTCAGCGGGCGGCAGGATGAAGGGTTTGCTCCTGCTTACGGCAAATTCCCACCAGATCCAGCTGCTATATGCCCCGTGGCACCTTACAAAGTTGTCAGGGTGAGCTCCCAAATTAACTCCTCATGTAAAATGGTAGATCATAGAGTGTGACCAAAGACACTAAGCGCACTCACCACTCAATTGGTGAGAATTCCACCCTGCAGCCAGCTGTATCTCCAGATGTGTGACCTGTACAATGCACTTTTTTCTTCAACAGGCTGACTACTGTACATATTCAAAATCAATATGACAGCCAATTAGTGTCATTAGATGTGCTCTAGACTTGTCAGTTCCAGGCATCGCCTCTTCCTCATGGAGATGAAGGGGTGAAACCCAATATTGGCTAATCTCCCATCATCCAGGCACCTGTGCAGGAAGCAACATGTGGGAGTTAGAGGGCAAGTGACTGAAGCCCCATCTTCTAGGAGGTTAGTTTATTGAAAAAGGTAGACTTATAGTAATATAATTATGTTATGTGTTATATACGTATGTCCCATATATAATGTGCTATTAAAACGATGAGGAGAGCCAAGTAGAAGTAAATACACAGAGTGGGAAAAACAAATAAGCAGACACATGGAGAGGGAGAAAGAAAGGTCAGGGAGGCAACAGGGTCTAGGGGTTTGGGCTGGACCAGAATGTGCCTCTGAGTATTCCACATCCTGTGGTGTATCATGCTGAGGAGAAATGTGACCAAGAAGGCAACTGATTTCTAAAGTTATACTTCAGATAGTGTTATGTCATTTAGCATGTTAGAGAACAGGGGGTTCATGGAAAGAGTAGAAGTCAAGAGTAGGAGACCAGAGAACAGAGTAGGACATAGTGGAGACAGAGTGAGAAATAAAAAAAAAAAAAAAAAAAAAAAAAAAAAAAAAAAAAAAAAAAAAAACCCTGTCCCTATACCCAGTACTCAGTGCACAGAATAACTGGTATCTTTGCAGCTTCAACTCCTCTGATGAACCAAACAAGTTAGTTCTATTAGAAATTGAAGAATGTTAGGTGGCATCATATGTGTAGATAAACTTCTACATAGTTTTCATACTTTGATTAAAAGTTTTGTGCAAAGATGGAGATGAAAGCTTAAATCAAGTTGTCTGTTAGACACTGGGCCATGCCTTTTAACCTCCAACAAATGTGAAAAGGTGGAGAGAATGAAAAAACTAATTAAGCAGGAAGGCAATCAAGAAAAGAAACAGGCAGGCATTTCTCTCCTCTACACAAGGCACTCTTGAATGTAGAGACTGGTCCGTCTCTCAGAATGGAATCAAGTGCCTCATGATCACCAAAGTCCTTTACAAGTCTCGAATTATATGATACAATCTTCCAGGACTCTAATCTTCAGTAATTTTGGCTAGAAAAGCAACCTCTAGATCAATAAATCAATCCAAAACTCGTCAACCACTTCTTGTGCACGTTGAGTTATTAAAATGTATAAGCTCAGTCTGAGTCCTTGAGCAGCGAGCAATGTACTTGAGGGGTCGACGCCAATCTGGTGGTGAGCCCAGTTTCCCTCCCATGCGCACGGACAAGGCACAGGGTACTGCTTAGGGGAGGCATGTGGACCAGGAGACGGATGAGCTGCAGATGAAGGAAGGACAGGAGTGAGGTGGGAGAGAGAAGCAGGCATAGCAGAAAGAGGAAATCATTAGGAGGAAGAACACAGTGGATTTGATGAATGAGAACTAAGATAGATATCCAGGGCAGATGTTTGAATTCTATTACACAATATATAAAATCAGGCAAGTTCAGAATATGTAGGTTACTTTGTGAGTAACTTTTAATAGGTCATAGGAATGAAAGACATCTGGGATATCTATGGTTACCCACACCCACGCTTAGATGGTCGTGGCAAATCATTCAGGCCATGTTTTCCTATTAAGCCCAGGTGTGACTGCAAAATGAAACCAAGACACTGTAAGTTTGAGTTGAAGTCAGTCTGCATAGATGATGGCTGCAAAGTCCTGTCCTAGAGCTAGCTCCAGGGCACAGAGAGGAACTCACAGGTAGAAGAGAAGGGTCAAGCAGAAGAGGGCCAGGGATGTTAGGGGGAAGTCATGTCGGAGCGGGAAGTCAACCGGAAGACAGCGACTGGATGCGAATTCATGTTGACAGTCCAATGTCCCTGTAAGAGCAACTCCGGAGAGAGTGGGAAAGAAAGCTTGAAGGCAGAGAAGGTAGTTACAAGAAAGACACAGAAGCAATATCATATGAAAGGGCAGGAACAGAAGGTCCAGCTTTACTGGGGGCAAGAGTGAAACTGGGGTGGCCAGAAAAGAATCTGCAGGATGAAAAGAAAGGAAGTTGAGCACAAGGGATCTTTAAGATATTTGAGAAATGAGAACTCCGACCCCCCAGTCCCAAACCACCAAAGACTCTCATCCTATACCATTTTTGGTATCTAATTGTCCATAGACATTTTCAGTTCTTACCACCTTGCAAGACACCAATTTGATTTTGTTCAAATTCCCATCACTCCCCAATTCTTAAAAGAAGCAGGGTCCATTCAGTGACCCCATCAACTAAACTCAGAAGGAACACAAGCTCAGCATTCCCAGAAAACCTGAGGGAGTTCCTGTCAGCCCTGTCTCTGGTCTCAGTCCTGACAAAACCTGCGTCTTATAACTGGTCCCTGCCTGCCCCAGCCCAGAGTGCTCTCACTCAGAAAGGGTCAGTTGGCCTGGGTTTTGTATTTACCACCTATCTTTAATTACTTGCAGAAGAGTATTTTCCCTTAAAGGAGGATGAAGAGGTGACTTGGTGTCAGTGTAACTAGTCAAGCCAACACCTGGCCTGGACAACTGAGCTCAGCTCACCCTGCTGTGTTATACCTGACTCCATGTCACAGAGAAAAATCTAGAAAATCTGTCCCAGGTTTTGGATCTCAGGACTCATCATTAATTCTGAATAATTTATGAAAACATTTTTCCAAATCTGAACAGATACAGGTAAGTCACTTTTTTTCCAGAGAGCATAAAAAAATAGTTTTCAGCTAAAACAGCAGTGGAGAAAAAGTGCTAGAAACTTCTTTTCATGTGTATTTTTAAAATTTATTTTTATTGAGGTAAGCATGTGTTTTTAGTCACTTGCCTCTCCTTAAATAAATATAGCATGACATCACCTGCCATTTAATCTAGATTTTTTTATTCCAAGTCAAGAAAATTCTCAAGTACTTACAAAAGCCATCTTCCCTTCCTAGTTTACTTCATTTTAAAGTACTTTTTTTTACCTTTAGAGACTCTGGAGATGAAATTAGAAGTCACATTTTGTTCCTGCATATTGGTAATGAATAATTATGCTGTCATGCAGTGCATAACTATTAATTACATGACTGCCTTTTTATTTCAAGGAGTTATTTAATAATTTTTTAATAAAGAGTTACATATGTCAGTCTCTTAAAAACATATCAATCAATGTTATTTTCTGAGATGGAGAATTGTCATAACCTCCTGAAGAGTCACTCAGCTTGTGATTATAGACTCGCAGTATGTGTGCTTTGCTGCCCTGGGAACTGTCAGTGGTGTCTGGAAAACACCAGCTCCCACAGTCCCGGCTGCATTTGGAGACAGGACAGCACAGCATGGAAATTTACATGTTGGGGTGATTCAAATCACCTGTTGAAAGTCTCCCTGCAAAAGAAGCTAGTGGTGCCTCTAGTTCATCAGAAATTATGGGTGAGTCTGAAATAGCCCTTAAAGGGTGAATAGGGAGGTTGTCTGTGTTAATTATCCCTTTCAACTAGCTCACTTTCATTGGGCAAATAATTTCCCTGGTTCTCCCTTGTTTGCAGCATGCATAAAATGAGAATAAGAGTGTGAACCTCATGCCCTGTATAGATTAGCTAGTGCTAGGGTAAGGCTTTGCCCACATGTTGGGTATTCTTAGGGTTAAAGGAAACATAGCCCCTGGTCCTATGGGGGAGGGGTGAGACCACCTAATCAAGGAAATATGAAATCCATACACGAAACAGAACCACTGATTTAAAATCGCTTGTTTAATGACTGAGAAGGTAAGCGAGCTGACGTAGGACTGCAGGCCCCTCTAAACCACTCTGCTTTTGTGAATCAATTCTGCACCTAGAGAAGCCTGGGGGAGGCGGGAGGTTTGGTGCCAACAGTGGAATTCTGTGATTAGTGACAAAATATAGGTTTAAGTGGTCTATGTGAAATTTGCTTTTGCAACAAAAATATCCCCTGAACAACAATGTTTATATTTTGTTCAAGAGAAACAGACTAAGTGGCATTCAGGGGAACAATAGAAACTATAGTAGAATGTAATTTCTTTCTTACAGAGTTACTGAGATATAATTTACATGCCGTTGAAATTCACCCATGTTACGAGTACAATTCCATAAATGTAGGAAATGAATAGAGTTGAGTAACCATGCCTGTGAAATTTTAGAACATTTCCACCACCCCAAGAAGTTCCTTCCTTCCCACTTGCAGTGAATCCTCATACCACCCTCAGTCCTAGGAACAATGAAAAGGTCTTCTAGCTCTAAACTTGACTCTTCGCTCATTCATATAAATAGAATCAGACATGTGGGCATTCTACTTGTAACCTCTTTCCATCTACGTGTTTTTGAGACCCGTCTGTGTTGGAGCATAGATTAGAATTCACTCCTTTTGTGGACACACCACCTTTGTTCGTCCCTCACTGTGGATGGACACTGGTGTTGCTCCAGCTCCTGTCTGTTGGGAATAATGCTGTTGTGAACATTCCTTTGTGTCTGTACATAAGTGTTTCATTCCCCTTGGGTAGGTTCTTCAGTGTTACATTACTATGTCACATGACAAGTATGTGTTTCCCTCTTTCAGAAACTACTAATCTATTTTCCAAAGTAGCTGTATGATTTTTGATGCCAACAGCACCGTATATGAGAGTGCCAGACTCTCCGTATTCATCCAACACTTGGTATTTTCTGTCTTTTTAAGTAGAACTGTCTAATAGGAGTATAGTTAAATTTTATTGTACTTTATTTGCATTTCAATAGTGACTAATGATAAGCATGCTCATATTCTTTTTTTCTCTCTGTATGTATTCTTTGGTGTATGTTGTTTTCTCTCTGTATGTATTCTATTCTATTCTTACTATTCAAAATTTTACTCATTTTTTATTGAATTTTTCAGTCCTTAGCACTAAGTTGTTAGATTATTTATGTATTTTAGATATATTTATCACATATATAATTCGAAAATATTTTCTACCAGTTTGAGGCTTATTTTTTCATTTCCTTAATGGTGATTTTGAAGCTTAAAATATTTAAATTTCATGAAGTCAGTTTTTCTTTTATCTTCCTTATGAATAGTGTCTTTTGTGCTAGATCTGAGGGTTTGATGCCAAATTCAAACTCATGAAGATTTCATTTTGTCTTCTAGAAGTTTTAAATTTTTAGCTATTACCTTTAGATCCATTTTTTGTCAAATATTTGTGTAATGTTTTAAGGTAAAGGCCTAAGTACATTTCTTTGAAAGCAATTATAAAGCTGTCCTAGAGCTATTTAGGGAAAAGTTATCCTGTACTCATTTAATTGTCCTGGCATCTTTGTAGAAATTAATTTCCCGTAAGTGTTTAATTCTGAACTCTCAATTCTGTTTGATTAGTCCAAATTACAATGATTTTATAGTAAGTTTTGAGATCATCTAGTGTAAGTTTTTCACCTTTGTACTTATTTTACAAAATTATTTTGGCTATTAGGTGTATTTCCATATGTATTTCATAATCAGTTTGTTATTTTTTGTAACAAATAAGTGTCCTGGCATTTGACAGTGATTTCACTGGATCTGATAGTCAGTTTGGGTAGAATTATTATCTTGACATTATTGAGTCTTTCAGTCCACAAACATGGGTTGTCTATAAGATATTCTTTAATTTCTCTTAGCAATGTTTTGTTGCTTCCAGTATACATGGCTTGTATTTCTTTCGTTATATTTATTCCTAATTAGTTTTGATACTGTTTTATTTTCAGATTATTAGTTACTGATATATAAAAATACAGTTATGTGTTTATGTTATGTGACTATTATATCCTACAATCTTGCTAAAATCACTTGTACTTCTAGTGTCTATTCTATCAATCATCAAATTTTCGAAAATGTCAAAAAAGTTCTCTGCAAATAAGCAGTTTTATTTATTTATTTGCATGTTTGCTTGTCTGTTGCATCAATACACTGGCTAGAAAAAGCAATATTGAATTCATGTGTGAAAGTGGACATCCTTTAATTGTTCCTGATCTTTTGGGAAAATATTCAATTGTTCATGATTAAGTACAACATTAGTTGTAGGGTTTTCATACATGGCTTAATCAGATTGAGAAAGTTCCCTTCTGCTCAGAGTTACTGAGACATTTGATCATAAATGAGCATTGAATTTGTCAAATACTTTTCTTCAACAATTCTGATGATCAACTGTTGTTGACCTTTATTTGATTAATATGGTGCATTACTTTAATTGATTTTCATTTAAGCCAACTTTGAATTACAGGCATAGATCTTACTTTATCTTGATACATTTACTTTTCATATGGGGCTAGATTCAGTTTGAAAATATTTTGCTTATAGTTTTTGCATCCCTACTGAAGGACATTGGTCTAGTTTTCTTTTTTGTCACATCTTTGTGTGGAACTATTGAATGATCTGGGTGTTAAATTGCTCTTCTGTTTTCTCTTTTTTTAAAATTTATTTTATTTTTGCGTACAAACTGGGGTGCAAGCCAGAGGTGTGAGGTGGTGAGAGGGGTCACCAGAGACAGAGTGGGGAGCAGAACAGGCAGATCAATCAAAATACACTGCTGAGGGGAGCAGCAGGCGAGGCAGGAGAGGTCTGCCACGCCTGCTCTTCTGTTTTCTAAAAGTTTTGTGAAAAACCGCTCTCACAATTTTAAATATTTAAAAGACTCACTAGTATACCATATGAGCTTTTTTCCATTTCTTTTTGTAGAAAGATTTTATTAGTTTTGTCACTTGTTACAGTGTATTCAGATTTATATTCCTTCTTTAATCATCTTTGGAAATATATACATTTCAGGAATTTCCCCATTTCATTTAAGCTGTCTTATGTTGGAACATGAAGATGTCCATCACATTCTCTTATAAATCTTTTAATTGCTGTAGGTTGGTGGCTATGTTTCCTCTTTCCTTCCTGATTTTAGTAATCTATGACTTTTGTGGTTTTTTCATAGTCTACCTAAGGATTAGTCAATTTTGGGGGGGGGGGAGTTTGTTTATATTTCATTGGTTTTGGTTCCAATTTTTATTGTTTTTTTTTTCTCTCAGATTATCTATGTGAAACCTTGCTTCTTTCCTGATAGAAGCACTTAAAAGTTATGAATTGTCCTCTACTTAACTGTCTTAGCTATACCCACAGATGTACATATGCAATACCTTTACTTTCTTCAGTTTAAAATATTTTCTAAATTCCTTTGTGATTCACTCACTGATTTATAGGTTTTTCTTAAATGTGTTATCTAATGTCTAAGTATCTGGGAATTTCCCACACTTCTTTCTCTTATGAATTTCAAATTTAATGGTATTGTGGTTAGAGAACTTATTTTGTATGATTTAAATTCGCTAAATGTATTGAAATATCAGCTAGTATATTGCCTACCCAGTACAATGTTTCTTTTGTACTTGTTTTTGTGTGTGGTTTTTGTTGTTGTTGTTATTGTTTTTCTTTTTTTTTTTTATGGCTTCCTATCAGGGATATCTTCTTAATTCTTTTTTAATTTTACATCTGTGTTATTTTTTTCACAAAATAGAATTTCTCCCTTCATGTGTAGTCACCATATTTTTCCCACTATCAAAGAAAACATAGTCCTACACCACAGTTCATTGTACTCTACTTCTCCCCTGTTTTCTCCCCTACCCTTCTTACACCTCTTCCTCCAATCCTGGATGCCTCAGATCAATAGTCAGCTTTCAAGGGCCATTTTGTCTTGGTCTGATCCTTTGTTTGGTTGTCTACATTCCACATATAACTGGTGGAAACCATCTGGTATTTATCTTTCTCATTCTGGCTCACTTTACTTAGAATAATCCCTTCCAATTCCATCCATGAGTTTATATTTTTTGATCACTGAGAAGTATTCCATTGTGTGTATAGATATAAATAAAGATATATAGATATAGGTAATGATGATATATATGGATTATCACATCATCTTTATTCATTAACCTGTCCATTAACCTTAATTCATTTAAGTTTTTTATTTTATCCTTTGTTTTCCTTGCTGCTGGAGATGAGTCCACAGAGATACTTCTTAAGTTTATGCCATGGAGTAGTTTTGCCTGTATTTTCTTCTAGATATTTTATGATTTTGAGTCTTACATCCAAGTTTTTTATCCACTGTTGAGTTGATTTTTGTGCATGGCATGAGATAGTGGTCTAGTTTCATGCATTTGCATGTAGCAGTCCAATTTTCACAGCACCATTTATGGAAGAGGCTTTCCTTGTTTTAGTTTATATACTTCCCTCCTTTGTTGTAGATTAGTTGTCTGTAAATGTTTGACTCTCAATTCTATTTCATCTGTCTTTGTGTCTGTTTTTGTTCCAGTACCATGCTGTTTTAATTATTTTGGCTTTATAGTTTAGTTTGAAGTACAGAATGTGTGATACCTCCATTTTTTCCTTTTTTAATAAGGAGAGTTTTGGTTATTTGGGTGTGTGTGTGTGTGTGTGTGTTTGTGTGTGATTCCATATGAATTTCGGTGATCTTTGTTTTATTTCTTTGAAGGATGCCATTGGGATTTTATTGGCATTGCATTAACATTAATACCTGGGAAAAAATCACTTGCTAGAGTTAAAAATCACTTTGGGAGAAGATGACAAATTTTAATGTGATTCTACATATAAAAATTTCTCATATTTTCAGGATTGATAGGAACTTATCATTCGTCTTAAGTTTGTTACTATCAAAGGGCTTTTTAATAGTTGGTAAATAGTAAATGTTATAATATCCACCAAACAATTATAACTTTTAGTTGTTGAATGGCAATAAAGGAGTGATAGTAATGGTGCGAATTTTTTTTAAGTGAAGCTAATATCATTAGTTTGTAAATCTTCAAGAATAAAGATCATAAAGGAGTCATTTTTTTCCAACTTTATGAGCAATTCAATAACTGGGCTATAGGAAAATATTAGAATAAAGACTAGAATATAGGTATGCCAGTTTGGTCAGGTAATAGATAGTAAATTTAAAGGGATAAATAAAATAATGCAATAAAGGTCTTGTCTTAAAGATGTTGATCATATTTGGGGAAAAGAAAGGGAGGGAGAAGCATCTGTACATGTACTATATGGAAGCTGTTGCTTCAGGGAAGGAAAAGATACTGTCCTCTGAAGTCAGGAGGAACTATCACGAAGGAAAAGAGACATCCAGGAGAAGCCATATTTCAGAGCAAAATATAAATGAGAACAAATGTACACTGGCAGGTGGTGAATATCCAGCATGATTCATCCCCCACTGCTCCCAACTTTCATTTGTTTTCTTTTCTCTTTTATTTTCATGGATGAAATATTCAAGTACATGAGAAACATAAAGTCTCACCAGCAGAAAGGTATTTTGGAATAATAATTTCCCATTCCCACTGGGACCATCTACTGAGGTGTAAGCTACCATCAACATCTTTCCTATCTGGTGTAGAAAAAAGGGGGGAGGGGAATTTAATTCATCAGCATAAAATATAACTACCATATTCTTAACTTCTAAAGGAGAATATAAAACCTAACTATACTTCTTACTTCTTTCTCTCAACAACTTTGTAAAATTCCCCTTATGCTTGCCAACCCCTCCACTGGTTAAACTTTTCTTTTAATTTGTGGAGTGACCCAAAGATTTGATCCTATACAAACCTGTCCTTGGTGGTCTGTCCTGATTGGTTGGTCGTAGCTTCCCACTGATGAATACAATGGACCTCAGAAAGCTAGTGAATTCTGCGTGATCCAAACTTTAGTGTTCTTGTCCCATTGAGTTAATTTATCCCAATTTCCCCTGCATATGTACCTGTGCCCTCTGCTCTGATAATGCTTTAGAGTCCAAGGAGCTGAATGCCTTGAACTGTTTTTCTTAGCCTATTTGAAGAAAATCTTTGTCACACTCAGGTAGAAATATACTTCCTTTGGTCATTAACACCTCCAACCAATTTGCCCAACATTGTGGGGGTGGGATAAAACCCTCTAGGTGGCACAATGAGCAGGGCTATGCTTGCTTCCCTACCTGACTCAGTTCTTAGACCTGTGCATGCAGACGCTGAGGGAAATGAAACAAAATTGTGATCTGAAAGTGCCTACTCCCATGTACTTCCAAGTCCAGTGCCAGGGGTGCTGGGTGAGTAGTCTGAGACTACACTCTCATCCCAGGAAATTGATTTCCAAGAGGGGAGGTAGTACACGGGCTATTCTGGAGATGGACAGGGTTCTTGGAGCTCATGGGTGCTGTCGCTAGCAGAGCATTGTGGAAAGAAGGTCCATAGGTATAAGCACCAGGGGAGAAAGGGCATGAAGAGGAACCTTGGAGGGATAGGGAGAATGACTGGCACAGTGGGCCTTTAGAGTCCTCCAGAATCTCCTTCACGCCACTTTCAACATTTCTATTTCACATCATTTACTAATAGCAAATAATAAAAATAAATATTAGGTCCCAGAAAGAGGTACTTTCTTGTGTTTTTAACCGATCTACCACAAACCCATCTCCATAGACTCAGGCATAAAAAGGGCCATCCTGCTGCTCTATTGCAAAGTTGCCAGGAAAGAAAACTCGCAACTCCAGAAACCTGGCTGTTTGCTTGCACCTGAAAGAAAATTGTGTATTTATAAAATTCTTCCAAGAAGTACTGAAATAGACATTTTCTCCCTGTTTACACACATTGAAGAAACCTATTTTCCTACCCTCCTATTAGATCTAGACAAAATCCCCACACTTGTTCTTTCTCATTGCAAAACCTGATAGCAACACTTCCGGGTGGGACTGACTTTCAAAAATAAATCCATCGTTTAGGGAAAAAAAAACATTGCTCTTTTGATATTTACAGTGTTCAAATTAAAACCTGGGTTGATATCTCCAACTGTGTTTGCTTTACCTGGTTGAAAAATCCCAAGGAGAAAACAATGATTTAAGGAGAAAATATTCTTTATTTTACATTTAATACTGGAACAATAATTTTGATAAGCTGATAATGTAGAATAATCACCTTTTTTTGTACTTTATTTGTCCTAAAACAACAGCTTTACCTTTTACCATTTTAAGTTGACGACATCTGTACAAAAACATACATTTTCCCTTGAGAAGATGGAAAGGCTGTACTTCTCTTTTTAACAGCTTCAGCTGCATTCAGGCCTGCATTAATGTGTCTGTGTGTTATATCGATGATGGACATTTAGATTTCAAGGTATAATTTCCAGTAAAGAAAAGTCATTTTATTTCCATCTGAATAAGCACTCTGTCATACTAACCAAGTCAAACAAAGTTATTATCTGGCTTTTTGCCAAGGTATGAAAAAAATAGAAAGGTCATATTTTTAATAGCTTTGTACTCTATAGTAATCAAATTTGTAAGCCTGGAGAAATAAACTACTTGAATCTATCAGCTCTTGAGCATGGTTAACCACTGCCTTGCTGTTTTGAAGCACAAAGCAGCACATGCAGTAGCTTATCTTGGCTATTAGCTTTTACATGAGACATCGTGTTCTAATCACAAAGTGACAGAAACCAGCTAATAAGAAACATGTCTTAATTCAACTCTGCCTTTGAAGACTGTACCAAAAGATAACTACCAGTCAAATGCAGCTTGTGGACCAACAAGATTATCACATGTAAACCTGGATGGATACACTTACAGAGTTAATGGATGACTCAAATCAACATTAATTAAAATGAACACCTGCTTTAAAAGTCACTTTTGTTTTGGGTGACTGCACTGTGCTCCTTGAAACTCAACAAATTACCCCAGAGTGTTGTGACGGCAGACTTTCAAATTTTACTTTGAAATTATGGGTAATTCTTGCATTTAATGGATGTCTTTATGAATATCAGGATCAAAATAGCAATGATAAGAATAAGAAAATATATGAAGACATTTATTGGAAACCCATATTTTTGCCTAAAATTCATATTTTTGATTAAAAACCTTTGCATGTACAGGTTTTAGGCAGTTCAACTGACCAATACCCAGGACACACATTTCAGTTAAGTTTAAAGCTAATTTTAGCTCAAAGACTTCCAAGAACTGTTTTGCTACCTTCTAGGTTAATTGTAATTATCCTTTCTGCATCTTTCTCCTTCAACACTTCCCTATCCTTGAAATATTAATATAATAGCAAAATTATTTTTATCTTTGGCATGTACCTCCTGATGAACTGACATTAGACCATTGTGATTCTGAAAATCTCTAGATTTTGCTAAATGTCATTTATATGGCCTGTGATAGACTAATTCCAATAACCTAAAGTTAAATGAGTGTTAACCTGCTTACCCCTCATTATCAGTGGTTTTCATCAAAACTACTCTTAATTTAGAACAAGACATTCTCTTAATTTTGAATAAAATTTCTCTGTTGCCAACCACATAACCCAATCATTCAGAAGATTTTGCAAATCCGTTCTCAAGGTCAGCTAGTAAGTCGTTTAGACTTTGCAGGTTAAGAGGAAAAACCAGGATATTATGTAGTTACTTATATCACCATTTAAAATGCAGCCATTTAAAAATATTAAAACTTTTGTTAGCTTATGCATGATCAAATAAATCCATAAATAAATATCCACTCAGATCAAAACAGCAAACAGGCTACTGGCTAATTTAATCCCAGGGCCATTGGAAGATGTCTAGTTCTAGCACAGAGCCCAGGGGTTAACGGTGCAGTCCACCAGTGCTGCGATGTCTGCTTATGATTTGTAGAAGTTGTTTAACTCTCTCAGTTCTAGTTTCCTCATACAAATGAAGACAATAATAGTGGCTATGTCAGAATTGTGGAATGAATATGAATAATAGGTGATAGCAATTGAAGAATTACTAGCACTGTTCTGAAGTTTTTATTTCAACAAAATTAAATGACCCCCTTTTACATTTTTTGAGTGTTGGCCAATGGTTATTTTGGTGATACCATGCATGCCCCCACTTCCCCTTACCTCTACTTGGGACAGCACTGAAAGACACCCTCGCTCCCTGGAGCAGTATTATCACCAACTCCTTATTCCTGCCTCCTTTAGCCTCCCAGGAGGTGGACCTCGGAACCTGCCTAAGACCCACCAGCATGCAAAGAGACTCAGAGCCTACCTTGTGGAACCCAGCCTGCAACAGTTGTCACAAATACCACACCAAGCTTGCAAGTAGAATTTCCATCAGAGAAAGGCCCCTGGTCCCTAAGGAGGGACAGAGTGACTGGGTTAAGTACCGAGAAGTCCCACTCCAGTTTCAATAAGTTGGGTTTGAGGAATCTTCACACACATTGTAGACCTTTGACATGTGACCTTTCTTAATTCCTGGTGATGTTGGAGACTGTCATTCTCAGCTCCCATGCTGAAGATAGAAGAAGGACCCAAGATAGGGAACAGATTCTCCTAGCAAGGGTGCCCAATAGAAACCTACTCATGGGGTAACGAAAGACTCTAGCATTACTCAGGTTCTTTTTTTCCCAATTCATTAATTAATTAATTCATTCATTCATTCACTACTACAAGTATTTCTCTCAGAAGGGAAAAGGCGGATGAGAGACACACAAAAAATCTCCTTGCTGGGAAAATATATCAAGTCACCTTGAGCTAAGGTCGTCTGGAATGAATCCTATACTTCTGGGCTGAAATTACACCAAAGGCAAAATTATTCTTTTTCTCCCTTCCTTCTGCCTAATGTACATGTCATATTCCTGTCTTAAGAATGTCACAGGAAAAGAGAGTCTTGTTTCCAAGGACAGAGGAAGTGGATGGGGTGCGCTGAGGACAGGAATGGTGATGATATGGAGGTAGCAACTTTCCAAGCCTTGTAAGACCCTCCATTTAATGGACATTTTGGGAATGAAAAGTCAGTGATGTGGTCTTGACGAGTGAAGCTGCAAGGGGGAGAAAAATCAATTCATGGGGAAAAAATACCATATAGACAGGGGATTTCCAAAGAAATAGGTGTGAATTTACCACTTGGATCAAATATACTGCTGCTATCTAGTGTCTTGAATTATTTATTCTGAGAGAAAGTTGAAAGAAGAACCTAGTAGTACAGATTTAACAGCAACTTGGCGTGCAAGCTGATTTACGAGCCTTGATGCTCTGAAGGCTCAGGAAGAAAGATCAGCTACTTTTACTATGCAGTTTTATCTGGGCCTCCAAAATGGATGTATTGAGAACCACAGGTGACTTTTCTCAGCCTTGTAGGAGAAAAACTAGCCCATGAAGAAAGGTCTTCTTTCTCCCACCACCCTGCCTTTTGTGATTTTCTGGTTTCAGAAGCATGCAGGGGCTCTCTCTCTCTCTCTCTCTCTTTCTCTCTCTCTCTCTCTCTCTCTCACACCCACACACACACACACACACACACACACACACATACACACACACACACAAACACACGCAGATACACACACCAAACTGATCAGAAAGCAAAACCCTTTGAAGAGTGAGAATGTGGTAGGAACCGTGTATATTTCCCATCACTAATTTCCAAGTCATGGTGCTTGTTTTCACTCTTATTGTTATTAATTAACCTGTATCTCCCCAAATTCACATGTTGGAGCCCATGAGACTATATTTGGATATGAGGCCCTTAGGGTAGACCCTCATCCCCTATAACAGGTGTCTTTATAAGAAGAGGAAATCAGGACCAGACACACACAGAGGGAAGGCCACGTGAGGACTCAGGGAGGAGGCAGTGCCCTACCCATCAAGGAGGGAGGCTCAGAGGAACCAGCCCTGGTGACACCTGGATCTCAGACCACCAGCCTCAGGACTGGGAGAGTGACTGTCTCTTGTCTAAGGTCCCAGTCTGGAGGTTTTACTATGGCAGCTCTAGAAAACTAAAACTCTAAGTTTGCACTAACACACTCTAGAGTAAGTAAAATAGATATTCCTACAAAGAAGTGCAGTTGAAAGGCTGTGGTGTTCCAAGGTGGGAGTTTTTTCTAAGCTGGAGATCCGGAAAGCCTCCCTGCGGGCCTGTAAGGTTTGAAGCTGAGGGTAGAAGTGCATTTCCAGCGCAGAAACCAGAGCAGATGCAGCAAGCACCGTCCTATGAGAGGTAAACAGAGAATGCTGTGGTTCAGCCTGAACATGAGGGTTGAACACCCAGCTGGGAAGGCCCTCAGGACAGACAAGCTGCCTGGAGGGTAACCACCCCCCACACACACACACCAGCAGGTGAAACATGGACTGGAAACGGAACAGAAACTCTGGCACCCACCAGGCAGACTCTCCCCTACAAGGCCCCAGTTCTGACGTCCATCTGCAGACCATCCCCACAGACAATCCGTAAGACCTTTAGGTTTGAGGGCTAATTTGGCATCTTAAGTGACAGAACTAGGGACAATCATTGGATAATCTGCTTGGTTGTCTCCAGTCTTATCATCTGAAACACCAGCGGGGAACCAAGGAGAAATCTGTTGTCCTGTTTCACGTGAAGTGGTGGTTAGTGGGCAGTGGGCGTGACACCTTAGGCACAGCCCGGAACCCACGCCCAGTCCTAGATCCCACCCCAGCTTTTACCACCCCAGCTTTTACCAAGCCTTTTTTCTGACCTTACCCGCCCAGTCTCTTGCCATATTACTTTCACAAGAGGTTGCCTGGCCCCTCAATGGAAGCCGTGTCTGTCTTTGTGTGTCTGGACATCTCTGTGGATAATCCCCCACATGCTTAAGATTCTTTTTTCCATTTAAAAACTGTTCTATTAGAACTAAAACATTTTCAATTTTTCAAACAGAGGAGACAACTTCCTTTTTTATGTGCGAAAAGCTGCACATACTTAATGCACACAACCTGATGTATTTGGGGATAAAGTATACACCCAAGAACGCATAGGGTCCAGAGATCCCACCTGTGGGCATTTATCCAGGATCTCAAAGAGATACCTGCTCCCCCATGTTTACTGCAGAATTATTCATGACAAGCAAGGTATGGAAACAGTCTAAATGTCCACAGATAGGACTAAAGACAACTCAGTATATACATAGTGGACTATTATTCAGCTATGAGGAAGGACGCTTGATATGTGTGACAGCATGGGTGCGCTTGAAGGCATGATGCTAAGTGAAGTGTCAGAGAAAAACATGATCTCATTTACAACAGGGATCTCAAAAGTTAAACCTAGAGTCTCGGAGTATAGAATGGTAGTTTCTGGGGTTCAGATGGGAAAGAAGTGGGGATGTTGGTCAAAGGTACAAATTTCCAGTTATCACCTGAATAAGTCCTGGGGATCTTATGGCCAGTATGGGGACTGTAGGTAACAGGACTGGATTGTGTACTTATTGCTCGGAGATTAGAATTTAATAATAACAATAATAATAATAATAATAATAAAGGAGTGGGAGGAAACTTCCAGAAGTGATGATTTGTCTATGCCTCGATGGTGGTGATGCTTCACGTGGGAAGGATTCTTCATGTCTTTATTACAGTTGGTGTTCCGTTGTTTCTATCTTTGAAATTTTATAAGACTGGAGGACAGCTCCACAAATGGATGAGCCTGCAATGTGTCCAGGGGTCTTATTAATACTGGGGAGCAAATAAATTGGGCTCCTGACCTTGAGGTGCTGGCGGAGTGAACATGGAGTCAGACAGAGGCTAGAGGGGGTGAGTGTGTGTTAGTGATACTCCCGCTATCCCGTGGGTGTGACTGACTTGCAATTGAAGCACAGCGATAAGAACCAAGAGCAAATCTGTGTTTGGACCCCAAGTAAACTATTTCAGCTTCACAGGTCCCTGGTGTTCTAGTGCTTTCCATTATGTCAGTTTGTGTCACTCAGAGAAGGAGCACCAATTGCTAAAAACTGCCCTCCTTCCTTCTGGGCAATGACCCAGGTTTAATTCTGGAAGAGTCCAGCCCCATGGTAGTTGGAGGAAGGAGACAAAGGAAGTGTGTCTGGCCCTGTCTTAGAGCCACTGGGAGCATGGAGACAGGGAAGCATGTGAATCTTTTATTGAGAAAGACACACTCCTGGAAACTTGTAAGCATTTTGTGCAGACATATTTCAAAAACAGCACAGGGTCTTGATGTTCGCACGGAAGCAGTGAATGAAATCAGAGAAGGACCTTAAAGACCCTCAAGATGTGGAAGGACAAAGGGGTGGAATATCTTGCTCCCCTCTTCTGTCAACTCAAAATCACCTCAATGCCCCAGATGCTAAGGCATGTCCCAGAAGTCCAGACACCACTTTCTTTTCTTACCTGCCAATCCGTGACCCTCTAAGGGAAACAAAGGCAGAGGTAGGAGGAAGGAGGAAATAATGGTGAATTTATTGATTGGTGTGGCCCATTCCAGCGTGGGTGTGGAAAGGCCTTGCTAAGTCACAGGTGGATCTTATTTTAGGGCTGCATCTGTAAATTCTAATTGAATTGAACAGTGTCTGGCTCCACCAGGACACTTTTCAGCTGGGGCTCAGGGGCACACTGACGAAATTGGCACGGGGCCCACTGGCTTCCAACCCCACACAGACTGAGGCACCCACAGCCAGTTTAAAATGAGTCTGCAGTCATTAATTGCAGTTTATCACTGTTCAACTTAACGTCTCCGACCAACCCGGCTCCTCCTTTTTTTTTTTACGGTTTATTTATTTATGCATACAAGCTGAGGTGCAGGCCAGAGGCGTGGGGTGGCGAGAGGGTTCACCAGAGACAGAGTGGGGAGCAGAACAGGCAGATCGACAGAAATACACTGCTGAAGGGAGCAGCGACTGAGGAAGAAGAGGTCTGCTGCACCATGTGGGAATCTCCCCAGCTGGGCTTCGAACTTCACGTCACTGCTGCCAACAGCTCCACAGAGCAGCACCTAACCGCCGCGCCACTGGGGAGGCCCCAGCCTCTCCTAATAAAACAATCTTAAAAGAGAAAACAGGGCCTCCCCTGTGGCGCAGCGGTTGAGCGCTGCGCTGTGGGGCTGTCGGCAGTCGCAACGCGAGTTCGACACCCAGTTGGGGAGAATCCCACATGGTAGGGCAGACCTCTCCTGCCTCGCCCGCTGCTCCCCTCAGCAGTGTACTTCTATCTGCCTGTTCTGCTCCCCACTCTGTCTCTGGTGAACCCTCTCGCCGCCCCACGCCTCTGGCCTGTACCCCAGCTTGTATGTAAAAAAAAAAAAAAAAAAACCTTAAAAAAAAAGGGAAAACAGGCAAATAATAATAAAAAAAATTCCGCAATTCAATTCAGCTGGTGACTGCCCAAGCTTGAAGGTCTCTGGGCACCTTTGCCTAAATAGGTAAAAACAAAATTATAATAAACGGATGCATTACCGCCAATCTGAAGGCGCCCTGCTAAACTCATAATGAAAAGGGCAGACTGAGGCTGCAAGCGGGCCTGCTATTAATTACTTGCCTTTAATGCTGGAGAAGTGTGTTTAAGCCAGACACCTGGGGAGGCTATCGTTAATTGCATGCCTTAGAAAGACTGTAGGCTGTGGGGACAGGCTCCTTTTAGCTACACAGCAGCCCAGTGCACACAAACCCCAATATAAATTCCCGCCACCCCCAAGTGCTACAGTAAGCCAGTAAAAATGAACACATCCCAAAGAAGTTTCTGTTTCAGGCCCTTTTTTACAATTACAGGCAAAATCCCAGAGAGCTGTCTCTTTCATCCCACTGTTCAGAGAGCACATGAACCTGGCCTACTAAATATGAATATTGAGCTATCCTTTGTGTGCGTCCAGAGTAGGCTAGGACTCTGGCATGTGGCGAAAGATTTCTAATAAGGAATGCAATGATTTAGCCATCTTGCCAGTGCCAAAGAAGCCAAAGAGCAGGTGTCCTGCATGCAGGCTTCCCAGACTCAGGGGCTGAAAGGCAGAAAAGAGAGGCCTGGATTGGCACTGCCCCTCCCTGCAGTGCCCCCTCTGCGTGTTTGCCTAACAGCCCAGGGCAGCAAACAGTTAACCAGGACACACAGTCCCTGTGACCAGCAGGTCTCCCGCAATCATCAGTAGAACTAGCTATTATAGCCAATTTAATAGCTTGAAAATGAACTCATTAGTGGTCTTTTATCAGTGGAAAAAAGTCTATTAAATTCGGATGTGTGAAGCAGCCGCATGGAAGCTCATTTCCATCCGACTTGTGACCTGAACAAATCTGAGCGGAGCTTTCCCGGGAGTGAGGGTCATGCTCCCAGAGCAGCCTCCCAGCACGTCTCTCCTGGGTTTCCAAGGCTCTTCACATTCATTTACAGTCTGGGGGAGTGTGTTTGTCCTTCTGTCTCCCCTCTGGTACTAGCCATGTACACCCAAACAATTTACAGCGCAGCAGAGAGAACATGCCATTACTCGGTTACTGCTTGAAAGTTATGCATGGAGCTGACAGAATGGCCGGCATGGCCCACACTGCGGCCGGGCCTAAGACAAAGCAGGAAATGTGGCACAGCCAAGGGCTTTCTATTGTCCTCCCTCCTTCCTCCTCCCTCCTCCCTTCTCCTTTCTTCCCTCCTCCCTCCCTCTCTCCCTCCTTCTCTCTGCAAAGATAATAAGAGACTGTAGAGGGCACTTTTATGTTCTGCACACTCACTATTTCCTGCTGATAATTACAATTCAAATTCTCTTCGACAGATAGTAGACTTGAGCACAGGCAAGCTGACTCTATCAGCCCTTCATCATACTAAGAGAGACCTGTTAGAATAAACTAACAAATAAATAAACCGTGGGGTAAATAGAAAAGGTGCTCAGCATCCTCTTAATGTCCAGTGGGCTCTCTGGCTGTGCTACAGGCGTTGCTTTAATTCTACCCAGAATCACTTTTCTATGTTGGCTCACCTCTTGTATGTGATGGTAGGTGACTTGGTGGCAGAGATGCCACTTTACCTTTCTTTTGGAATCCCCATAACATCAGCACCAAGAGGAACCTTCAATAAATATGTGTGGACTTGAGCTCCCTGTGACGGGAGCTGATTGGGTTATATTGCATTGTTCTCAGGAGTTGGGCTAAAAATCACCATCCTTCCCCATATAAGCCCCTTTCCACTCAAGTCTCAGCACCCCTGTAGGTGGGTGTCATCATCCCTGGCCAGAGGTGGGCTGGGGAGGCCCCGGGGCTGAATGCTTCCCAGGGCTGCTCTAGGGAGGCCACACAAAGCTGCTGTAATGAATGAGCTCATTACATCATATTAACTAGACGTAGTGCCAGCATTGTGACATGTGAGTATAGAAGGGTTTTGATTGGTGCCTTGTTGTGTTTCGTGAATAACAAGGCTCAGAAGATGAGCCTTCAAGTCCCTGCGAAGATGCTTTAGTTCATGGAATAAACGCTTCCTTTTGGGTCACAAACACTGGCCTATTTGCTCTTCATTTTGTCTCAGATACAAAAAATAGTACCAAATGGTACAAAAGCACATGTCCTTTTGCTGAGACCATTGAAACCTTAGGTTTAATTGATCCAGCAAATGTTTGCCTGGAGCTACGTCTGTCATTTTCTAGGCCAAGAGAAGCTTCTGTTTCCTGTGGGAGGTGATTTTGCCTGTGTCTCCCTCTCCCAGCTGCACAGGGCCTGAAGGCAGCTCCAGGTCCTGACTGTCCTCCAGGAGTCCCTCTGGTGCCTCAGAGGAAGATTTCAGAGAAGGAATTTCCAACTAGGAAGAAACTTCTACTTCTCTACTACTTCCATCCAGCTCAGCCCTCTGACCATCTCGGTCCCCAAATTGGCTCAGCCCAGGTAGGGGCTTAAAGAGTCCATGTCATCCACAGTCTCTCTCGGGCCCCCAAATCTCCTCTCCTCCCTTCCAGGAGCTGTGAGCTCAATCTTGCGGCCTGTGATGGGAGGTGTCCCTCAACAGGACACGCCTCACCTGTGCATCCGCTCACCTGGAGTCCTTGTCAAGCACAGGTTGTGGGTCAGGTCAGGGGTCAGAGCCCAATCTGTGCATGTCCAATGAGCTCTCAAGAGACCATTGAGAAACACTGTCAGGGTGAAGACCTCTATATCCCAAAAAGGTGCTAATACACAAGGCAGAACCAAAACTGGCTGGCAGAATGTGGGGAGGGTGTGATATCCAACAGAGATTAATCCAGAATTTAGTATAATTTCCATGATGAAAATATACATATTTATATACATACATATACACATACACATATATTTCTATATATTTCTATACATGTATCTGTGTGTACATATATGGTAAATACAATTTTTTCTAACTAGATAACTAAAAACCCGATATTTCTACCTAAATATCAACTTTCTAACAAGTTAATTGGTAAACACCTTGATTATTACTTTTTCGATATTTAAAGTTATAAAAAGATGATGCTGCTTACCCAACCTGCTTGTTCAATGGACATTTTGTCATGAAAATCAATGTTTTATTTCGTTTTAATCACTGACTTTAGGCATCCAATTGCCAATCTTCCTTCTAATTGGCCATAAATCATATTTTAGGTCCTTGTACATGAAGTTCTTAAGCACCCACCTCTGTTATAGGGCCTCTCCTAGAACAGAAACTCCAGTCTTTCCAGAGGTGAGGACCTCCTAACTATCAGAAATGTCTTGGAATCCCATATGGTAAACAAAAGTATATTTTCTTTACCCCAATAGCACCCACATATTAAAAACAAATTACAAGAACACACAGAACTAACTAGTTCCAACTAAAAGAATACTTTCTTCACTAACAAGGGGTGTTGTAGCTCCTGGGGCCAAACCACTGTGGAAAATGATGGTTTTGAGCACTTAACACTTCCAAGGGAGATTGCTCACTCCATTCAAACGAGAATCAGAGATTTGCAGGGAAGAAAGGCCCAAGGCACGTGAGCACCACCTTGCCCCACCGCCTCCAACATCCCTAATGTAAGGGACCATGGCATAATTAAAGTAGAAGCTGCATGTCATCTAAAATAAGTGATGAACAAATGCCTATAGTTGCCCCTAAATAACTGAGCAGTAAGAATGAGGCATCAGGCCACAGGGCCACAGAGGCAAAACCAGCAAAAATGAAAGACAGAAAATGAATCTGAAGAACTGATTCTTCCCTAGAAATCTATTTGAAACAGTATTTTTTAGCTCAGTTTTATATAGATGAGATTTCCATCAGCTCTAAGTTATTTTCCCAGTTGAAAAATTGAATACGCTATTTATTAGCATAACTCCATTATATAAATGAGTTTATTCTGCTATTACAAAATAATTGCATGGAAAATATGCCTTCTAAATCCTCTCACCATACTGTTTTGCTCTTTTTCTTGTTTCAGTCTTCTGGGTCTTAACTGTGAAATGTGGGCCTGGCAGAATGAACAGATTTAAAAACGCCATGTTTCTTCATATTGCTGAATGATAAAATTTGCAAGAAATTATAGTGTGAGAGCTTGATAGCCTCAAACGTTCTCACCAAATTTATTATTAGAAGTAGTTGCAGAACCTTTGAATTGAGAACCAAGTAAAATACACTATGACTCTAACTGGTTCATTCATTGATGACGACATTTTCATTCATTAAGGAGGAATGGTCTGAAAGAATTACAGAATAACCAGGGGTAAGGACAAATACAGAGATAATTGTTTCATTTGGGCTATTTCTGGTGAACATTCACATAGGAGAGAATATACTATGTATTTTCATGTGGTAAGGAGAGTTTCACCCACCAACTGCTTCAAATTTAATATTTCCTGTACCTGGTTTTCACCTCAAAGCTATTCCAGAAAGGATATGTGAAATAAAGTGCAAACAAGATACAGATGCCCCCTTAACTTTGGTTCCTCCTTAGAAGATGCTGGCTTTCCCCTTTGCCACTTGCTTCACCCTGAGTAATGGCTAAGTGTGATTTCAGTCACCATTATAAACTGCCTTGACCTTGAGTGTGATGGAGTATAAGTAGAAGTCAACCTGTGTGTGGGGTGGGGGGGAGGGAGAGAAGAAGGGAGGGCGGGAGAGACAGCAGGAAAATACAACCTTTTCTTCTAGCCTTCTAAGTTCTAAGCTGAGGGCCCTATAGTAAAACTCAGAGGAGCAAAAGAAAAACATTTATTAAAATGCAAATCAAATATTAGGGGAGAAACTCAGGGAAAAGTAATGCAAACAGGCTTCCATACCATTCTCACGAAAACTGAGAAGGAAAGGTGGGGCGAGGCAGGTCTGGGGGAATATTCTGTTGCCACCCCAGGTCTGCCTGCTTCTCCTGCCCTTTGGTACCCAATTTTCCCCCAGACTTCAAATAGTAGGCAGTTTCCTTTGTTATCTGATTTACAGGGTGGGCTTTCAGGGCCCAAAAGGGTCAAATCCAGATTCACACTTGACACAGTTTTCAAATATTGTGACATCTTGTTTCACCCACAAGACCTGCTGGTGAGACTTGCAAGTATCAGTTAAAAGAGCAACTTTTAAATGAGATTTCCACCTTTAAATTACTGTGATCCCCTCAAAAACATAAATACCAGGGATCACTGAAGAGCACTTATTATGAATTTACTAAAATATGATCTTAGGCTTGATTCTACTCAGACTGTGAGGCTGGGGAGGATGGTCAGCTGGGGCAATCACTCCTGTTTGATCAAGAAGGAAGTGAATCTAGTAGAAGATTGTGAATTTTGTGAATTACGTGAATGACAGCATTAATAAGAGGCGGATAGAGGGCTCAAAAACACTGCAGATCTATAGTCTGATGTTTCCCTAAGTTGTGCTGAAATAGTGCTAAAATAGTGGCAAAGCTAGCAAAGCAGCATTTGGCTCACATCATCCCCCAGGTGATTCCCTTGTCAGTGCAGTGCTGGGACCACAAACACTCCCCTCCTCCACCAGCCAGTCACCAGCCCGAAGCCCACGGGAAAGAAACTCAAATCGTTAACATCAGTTTCTTCTATGAACAGCAAAAGCAAGGTCAACTTTGGAGAATTCATGTAAGAATTAAATTGAGATAATATTTCAAAGGCTGAGGGCACTTCTTAACTCTGGAGAAACTACTGATATCACTGCTATTTTTTCAGGCAAATTCCTTGGGAATTGGGACATAATTTATTTGGCTTCCATAGGAGGCCACACAATACATTATCTGAATGTTCAGGGTAAATGTTGACTGATGGTTAGTTATTTCATAAGTTGCAGTATAAAGTCACACCTACATGACACTTGCTGGCTAATGTTCTGACACGCAGTGAATCTCAGATTTCCTTTAGAAACCAAGGAAATCACTCTAATCAGAGTGATTTCAGATGCTATGGATAGGATGTCAGGGGACTGTCTTTTCACAAACATTTTCAGCCCTGTAATCGTCACTTTGTGGGAGACCTACAGACTGGTTTTGCTCAGGAAGTAGAGGTTCTTAAGCAGTTAGAGATAAGTGACAGTGCTATAGACTGAGTGTTTGTGTTTCCCACCCACCCCCCAATCCATATGGTGAAACCCTAACCTCCAATGTGATGGTGTTTGGAGATGGGGCCTTTGGCAGGTGATGAGGTCATGAGGGTGGAGCCCCATGATGGAATTAGAGCACTTATAAAAGAGACCCAGATTTCTCCCTCACCCCTTTCATCATGTGAAGACACGGCAAGATGGCCTCAGGAAAGAGGCCCTCACCAGATCCCGATTTGGGACAGGCAGACTCCAAAAGTGTGAGAAACATGTGTCTGTTGTTCATAGCCCCTGTCTGTGGGGCTCCATAACGACAGCCTGGAGTCCACAGAACAACTGCAGAATAAGGCAGCTTCTAAGTCAGCTCTTGCCTCAGCTGTGACAGAGTGTGACTGTCCCTGATGCCACCCTGTTCGTCACCCCAAGCTGGACATCCCTGATGACTCAGAATTGATCTTCCTCCCCATGGCAGCTGCACACACGGTGTTGGGGAAACAGCAGCAGGGGACACAGGCCCGCTGCACAGAGGTGGAGTTGGTCCGCAGGCCAGCCCCAGACACAGTGACAGATCTGAAGACTCAGTGACAGAGGAGGCCGAGCTCCAACTCATTCATCACCGGACATCCAATCGATGTGTCAGGAGATGAGGCAAAGAAAAGAAGAAAAATCACCATTTCTCCTCCTCCATTCTTGCAAAGGTCTCTCTTTGGAGTGATCCGCCTCTGAAGGTCTTGCGAAGAATGGCTAATTTGGGGAAGCTCTAGGGAATGAAAAATGGGATAGAAGTAAGGTTGCAAGTATGGTGGTGTGATTTTGAATGGCTCCTGGGGGCGAGCCCACCAGGAGTGGGGGTAGGTCACACCCTCCTGTTCCAAACAGGAGGGAGGTCGTGGAGTCTACACCCCTCAAACCTCTCTGCTACAGGTTCTTGCGGGCCTCTCCTCATCCCCAGTTTGTACCCAAGGCCGGGAGCCCCTCCCTTGCTCTCCTGTGCAACCTCCGTAAGAGTCCAGCTCAGGGGTTTGTTTAGCTCATGTTCTCTTCAGTGTCCTGGGTTTCTGAGGAATGAGGGCTCCCCAGTAATGGTCTTTTTCTTATATTTGGTTCAGTTTTCCTTTGAAAATAAACTTCCTAACTGTTATCTGTGAGGGTTGCATTAGCAAATGTTCCCAAAGATGTCTTAGAAAGACATCTGGAAGGCCCCGGCAACTGCTGACATGGGCTTCAGGGTGAGGCCCTGTGGGCCATCTTCCTGCAGGAGCTCCTAGGCCAATCTCTCAACTCTTGTGCATTATCACTGACTCCATGCCGGCTGCGCTGTGTGCACCCAGCGGGCAACTCTGGCCTTTGACCTGGTCTGTCCTCAGAGGCTGACGGTCTTGGGGAGACAGAGCTGGCCCTAAAATGGCAGCGTCACCTCCCCAAGGCTGAAGATGTGTTTCATGAAAAGCATGCAAGTCCTCTTGAAAATCCAGCGTGATGGAAGATGCAGGCAAACCTAGGTCACCAGAAAACTAGTTCTGAAGTAGCAGGTAAACCCCCAGCAAACATGAGGAGAGAGCCAGGGTATGTGTCCAGAGTTTATTTCCAAGTTCGTGGTTTTAAACTGTGATACAGATTAAACATACAACAAAATATAAATATATAGATTAATACAAATGTTTAAATGCTTACATAGCACAAACATAAATGCAGTGTAATTACATATCAAAATTCAAACACATAAAATAAACATAGTATAAGTATATAAATATAATATCTAAATATGTAAATGTAATATCTAAAATACGTACAAAGTAAATATAGATACCGACAAAAAAGAAGTTAAATTACTCTGAGGTTTTCAGAAGCAGGGAATATTACTTCCCAAGAGATGCTATGAAGAAAGCAGACTTTAAGTCATGTTGTCTCAAGAAAGTTGATAGCATCTGGCAAGGCTGAAATGGGGAAATTCATCCGGGGCACAGGCATCAGGGCCAAGGAGACGGTCCTGGAGAAGACAGCATGCCAGTGGGAGCAGAGGACAGAAAGCAGGCTGGGAGCCAGACTGAAGAGGGCAGTCAGGCGGCTGACCTTGGACTTAGTTCAGATGGTCACACATTGAGAGCCACCCGATACCCACCCAATTCTCACCTGCTTCTCCCCTAATAGCCAACTGATACTCACTTTACACCCAACTAGTAACCACCTGGTATTCCCACCTGTGACTCAGTGGATAATGCCCACCTGATACTCACCTGATTCCCACCTGATGATACCTATGTGTTACTCACCTGACACTGTTACCCACCTGATGCCTACTTAATACTCACGTGATACTCACTGTTATCCACCTGTTACCTATGTGGTACCCATCTGCTGATACCCACATACTGGTCACTCGGGGATACCTCCTGATGATACCCACTTGATACCCAGCTGATAGCTACCAGGCCCCCAACTGATGATCCCCACCTGTTATATAGCAACAGTCTCCATTTTGTCATTGATGCCTTGGGTTCAGGCAACCATTCACACGCATGGTGAAAATTTCCTAGGCGCACCGTCTCAAGTTCAGAACCCTGTTGATATGGGCAGTTACTTTAGGAGGAAGGAGATAGACAGATTGGCTTCCTGCTCTGAGCAGCCAGTAGGTGGGCCAGCAAAAACATGTCCGATTTTGCTTCTGAGTACTTCAGGCACTCTCACCAGAGATCATTTCCTCCAGTAAATTGTATTTAGTATCAACCTCCGTGACTGAATAGACCTGCCGCTGCCACTAACTGTCACTGCAGCTACTTTGTGATCATCACTCCCACTGTTAGCTAATCTAATGACCACAGCTGAGAGCTTCATGTTTATCATTGCATGTAGCCCTTACAGGTACCTGTGACAGAGACCCCCACCCCCCCAGGTCCTGAGATCCTTCATCAAGTAAAAATCAAGTTGGTCAATGATCACCAGTGACGAATCAAAAACTGAGAAGTTAAAATTGTACGTACTGCTAGCTTACAAACACATTTTCTAAATTTATCAATAAAATTTCTTGTTCCTATGTTTTTATCACCCCCATTTATTATACTCTTGACTGTATAGCAAAGGAAGGAAATGTACGTTCAACACTTAGAATCTGTCTGCCCACCGATGGGCATCATTCATCCTCCACTCTCTCTGAGCCCAGCCTTCAAATGTTGGGTCAGGCCCTGCCCTGGGGGTGCCTGATACCCTCTCTTTGTTAAACACAACCAACATGCATGGCAGTCCCTGTAAGAGGCACCAGCTTTGCATGCCAGTATCTGTGGCCTAGCACAGAGTGCCTGGCTCACCCATGTGTGCCAGGCTCTCTGTGCACAGTAGACTCTCCTCTACTCTATTCCAAGGTGCGCACCTTTGGGTAGACTCTACTCCGTTCCAAGTGCACACCTTCCTAACCCCAGTGCTGCCGCCTCCAGACCTACCCTGTGGGTGCCGTAGCCGCTTCCTCACAAGCCCTTACTAATTGATCCTTCAGAGGGAGTGACCCCAAAGTAATCAGTTGTGTGTCCTGGATACTACTGAGCCTTTTCTGTCCTCTTAGTTTTGACTATTTCTCATCACTGGCCCCTGTGTCATCACTGGTCACCTCCTGAGCCACAGCACAACTCAGAGATCTTTTCCTGGGTGGGCTTCTAAACACGTCAACCTACCCCCTACCTTATGGGGCTCCTCTTCCTACAGGGTGCTTAGTGCTTCTGTATTTGTCAAGCAAGCCTTCTTTCCTAGGGTCAGCTCTTAATCTCCTAGCTGCTGATGTTACACTTTGTGTTCTTAAGTCATAGAGCACTAAGTTTATAGAGCACTAATCCTTGCAGGGAGGACATATATACATGGTTACATGGTTAACATCTCTTTATACTTGATCCATTTGTCCTCAAACAAGGTAGATTTGTTGGCTTTTAAATCTTTTTCCAGAATATGATATATAAAAAAACCAACATATATCGGAATCCTTCACTAATGCTTTTCTTATTTGAGAATATCATGTCTTTGAGTAGTGTCTCAAACTGCTCTTGCCATTTCTGAGTATTATTTCTTAGAAGACAAAAATCCTAAAAATATGTACAATTCAGCAATCCACAAACCACAATCATCTGAGCTGTCTTATGCCTGGCAGAATCATTGCACCGATTCAGCATTCTTTCCCATTTCTCTGAACAAATCTTAAAGGGATACCAAGGGAGATACAACTGCATTTACAGACTACAAAACAACAAACAGAAAAAGCTTCTACAATACACTAACTGCTGGAAACCTGAAAGAATATTAACAAGGGGTACAGGTCATAGAATACAGCAAAATATTGCTTGTTCTGTATGGTAAGGCCCCAGGAGTAGAAAGCTGCAAAATATAGAGTTGCTCCAATCTCTCCTCAATAATCAAGTTTGAAGTCAATTACCAAGTGCCAAAATGTTTTCAACATGCTTCTCTTGCAATATTTTTGTCTTCTTTGCTGGACTATTACGCCGTGAGGACAGGTGCTGACCTCAATACTTCTCCTTTATTCCTTCCAGTGTCTTCCTAGAACCACCAAACACTTGGCTAGAGTTGTCGGAACAAGAGCATCAGACTGGGAGCAAAGGGAAGATTTATTCCCACATAAAAACTGACTCTGGACCCTAACCCTGCCATCCTGATGGTAGCACTGGCTTCCAGGCCCACTGTCTTACCCACAGTTGCTCCTCCCAAGCCCACATGATTTTGTCCAATACTGCATGATGGTGTTGATGCCTTCTGAACATTCTGAGAACACTATATATTTGGCCAAAGCTCATATTCCATGTTATATTATCCAAAGCCTAGCATGATAGGGCAGCTCACACCTCTCTTATCTCCTATGACTTATTCCTGACTCCCAGGTCCCTTCTTTCACCATGAGGGTTATCCTTAGACAGATTCTTCTTGAATGCATTTCTTGATTTTAAATAGCATCTTTTCTCTGAATGCAAAGTTTTCTCTTCTGCACCTTGCAAACTTTTGCTCACGTTCCAACAGCCAGCTCAAAGATATCTAAGAAACCACCTTACTTTAAAAAGGTATCATTAATTCCCAAACCCTAGGTTTTATCTGGTATTTAGAACCATAAGCACCATATTTGTTCATGCTGAGTGTGTACAACGTGAATAATTCACCCAACTCCCAGCTCCCCAAAGAGAGTGCATTTCTTATTCACCTTGGGATTCTTTCCACATCTCTGATACCCAGCAGATAGTGAGCAGGTGGTAGATGTGCGGGTGAATGCTTAGTGAAAGTGGACAATTGAGTGAGTGGATTATCCATGCTACAGACAAAGCACACATTTTGGGCCTCAGTTTACCCCCATGCAAATAGGAGGTTAGCAATGTGATACCCAATTTTAACATTCTTTGAGTCTTCTTTCATAGAGGTTTCAGACCCTAAACTCACACAACTGGCAGCAAAATAGCTGAAACTCTAAACATTTTCAACACTTTCAGTGCATCTTGCTGCTGTGGCTTATGCTGCTTTGTGTTAATTTTGAGCAGGAGCCTCAGGTCAACCCAAGAAATGAACAAATGTCCCCAGTAGCTTTAAAGGCATTATTAATGTTTGTCAGAGCCCCTGTGCTGGCACGCTGGAGTGTTGACAAACTCTGAGTCCAGCTCACTGAGTTTGGGCCATTGGACAACTAATTAGCAATCTCAGCTTCTAGTAGCATCCATGCCAAAATCCTTTCCAGTGAAATTTTCTGGGAAGCTTCAGCTTTTGAAGGCTGAGAAGCAAATGATACCATCATTGAGCTAGCAGAAAAGTAAAGAGAAGCACGTTGTGACTTTATAGACAGAAGCATAATACCTAAGTGTATTTTCTGCCATAAGAAAAATGTGCCTGTAAGTCAGCAGATAAGTAATAACAGCTGTGCAGGTAACACATCAGTATTCATATCACTCTATGTCCTGCAGCTTTCTTAATCTCAACAATACAGATTTGTACTTTGGAGATGCATGTAGAACACTTTGTATATTGTAAATGATATTTTCAAGCAAGAGGTTATTATTATGAATTTTCCCCAAACTCTTCTATCAAGAAGTATAAAAGAAAAAAAAAAAGAAGTAGAAATCAAACAAATTTGGGGAAAAATGCTCACAGTGAGCTTTCTTCTGAAGTCATTCATGTTTACATGTTGACATTTCTAAGGATTCCCATAGTAGTAAGCCGTCAAATAATCAATTCATATAAAGATTAGTTGTGCTGACTCCTAAAAACACAAAATCCTCTTCCTTTATTTAAAGCTCCAACTCATATTTCAACAAAATAGTGTACAATGGAACACACTTTTGGAATTACTTTAATTTTTTATTATCATTCTATTTTTATTAATTACAAGTTGCTTAAAGGATGTTTAATGTAGATTAAGTGGATTCAAGATTATTTGGCATCCTCGGTGTGCCAGACGCTGGGTTGAAGCAGAAGAGGAAATGAAAGGCCACAGTTTGGAGAAAGAGAAGCTGTATGACAAGACGGGACCATTCTGGAGGCTGATTGTTAGGGGCTGCTCCTTCGTATTCAAACTGAAGGGAGGGTGAGCACTGTTCTGTCGTGAGGATTTTCTTCCTCTTCTGTGGGTGGGGAGACTCAGCATCTTCTCAGCCTTTCTAAACAAGATGTCAATTTCACTGTGAGTTGATCCCACAATGATAGGAGGATCTGAGCGGGATGAGAGGATTGAAGCTGTGCTCTTGCAGGTTTCACAGGGTGGAAAACCCCTCCCAGGGCAGCCCACGTCTCTCACTGGGGCTTATGAATGGGTGAAAAATGTTAGCTGAAGAATTTGATCTTGCCTTTCTTGAGACTAACTGGCAAGCAGATTTTCTTTCATTATAATAATTTATCACTTACAAGATACCAGAGCTACACAGAGATTGCTGAATAATAGATGAAGTTGTGCTGAACCAAGTTTCTGCCTTAAGGAGTTTTCCATGTAGAGGCATACGTGGAATTGTGTAGGACAAGCATAGGCTTGTGTAGGACAAACTGGCTGCCTTTTCAAACAGGATAGGGCAGGATTCCTAGTAAGCGCATGCATGCGCGCGCGCGCGCGCGCGCGCGCGTGCGTGTGTGTGTGTGTGTGTGTGTGTGTGTGTGTGTTTAAAAGAGAGAGAGAGATAGACAGAGAGAGATCGAGATTAATGATTCACTTAACATGGAAGAGAAAATGGCAGAGGGCCTGGCATGCTCTATGAATGGCTGAGCAGTTAAAAATAAGGCAGAAGCCTGCAAGGGCTTGGGAAGACCCCAAAATGCTCCAGGAGAGACCCCATTCCCAAAGCACAACACCCTTGTATTTCTGGGAGCCCTGAATACTCACATATTCATCAATAAATGTATATGGTGGACCCAGATCTGTTAAGCAATGCTCAGCAGGAATAGCTCATCCATTGCAGATGAAGGGGCATTTTGAAAAGGGAAGAAAGAAGTAAGGAAAGGAAATTGCCAACTACCACTGTAGCAGGTTTCCTTTCTGTTTACAAGTTGCCCGGACCCATGAAGATCAGGGTGGAATTCTGAGACCCTGTCTTCACATAGACTGTCTCTGGTACTTGGGGTAACCTTGTTATTCCACCATACTCACACTATCACTCCACCCCATCAAGATTCAATCTGAACCCAAGCATTTGAGAGACAAAGCTTCTCTTCACCCAGGCGGGAAGTTGAGGAAATATCTCGAGCCAGGGTGAAGGGGAGGTGAGCATACTGGACGGCCACAGGAAGCTTTAAATTCAGGGACAGTTGGTTAATGAGTGTGGACATAAGAGCCAAAGACCACCAAGTTTGAATCAAAACCTCTGTCTGCTGGTATTGTTTGACCTCTTAATGACATGCCCATCAGTCCTCTCCTGCTCCTCCTGGTGATCTGTAGGATCTGGTATGATGATCAGTCATTTAGATCCCAAGCACAGACCCTATCCCTGCTCAGAGAATATTTCAGAATTCAGAACTCAAGAGAATTCAGATTTCACAGGAAGGAACAACAGTGTAGATCAAATAATACCCTGTAGATCTCATTACATTAATAATTTGTACATTGAACATGTGACCTTTCAGAGAATTTTAGGGTTTCAAGGCTGGGCTGGCTCATTGTACAGCAGGCTCTGCAAGGCAGTCAACTAGTCAGGGTTGGGCAGTGTATCTGATCACAGAGCTTAGAGCAGGCAGGAGAGTCTTGAAGTGAGCCTTGAGTAGCCAGGGTGCTCTTGGTGAGTAGCTATTAGAGACAACTCAGTCATACCATTCAGAAGCAAAGATCTCCTGGAGATAACAATTCCCTGCACTAATATTGTTCAGCACAGAAAAAAATATGTTTGGTTCCAAATTGTCCAAATGAGGGACAAAAAAGACATTGGTACAGTTCTCATGTACTCACAACCACATGATCGTGCTAACTTCCAAATATGCCTGTGTTGTTTTGTAAGTGAAAACTAGTCCCCAATGCAAACCAACCAGCAAATGTACAAAACGTGTTAACATGTTCACATGCCCCAACTTTTCACCAGCTGAAACCAAAACTACATAAAATCTTTATGCCCGTTGACTTCAAAATTTTGTTTCAAGAGAAGCAAAAGACCATCTATTTAAAATAAGAAGTTAAGCTCTTCTGTTTTTTGGACAAGAGGTGAAGCTTCAGCACCTCCCTCTCTTGCCAAAGGAACCCCCAAAGGTCCAAACAATTAATATTCTGGAGTCTTCACACCACAAATCATTGTGTTTTTTGAGTTCAAAACCATTGCTTGGGGGAAAACCAATTTTACAACCAAATTATATGTAAACAAGGAAAGACATGAGAACCCTGGGTAAGCAAAATGAGTATATAAGTAGTTATAATAATGCTACCCAGAATTTAAAGCAAAATCTTTTGAGTGCTGGAAGACAGAAAATTTGCATTTCCCCAGGGTAATTGAGTATACTTTTATAGACTTCATTTTTGTTTTAGAAATTAATTTTCCCACAATAGAGATACTCTGGTTAATTGAAGTTATAATTAAAGCAACCCCAGCTTATATATTGATTTCATTACATTATATTTCATTTCTGTTTATTGTTTCACATTTTAACAAGTTAATAACAAAGCCAGTTTATGGGTTCCTTTATATCGAGTACAAACCCAAAACTACCTTTTGACTAAAAATCATACCCACGCAGCACATTTTTTCTCCCACTGTAATAATGATGTTGTTTAACTTACAGTAAATAAACCAGGAGAATGCAGGAAGCCATTCTGTGTTTCAGGGGGAGTCTGTTTTCCTGGATTTGTAGGCAAAATTGATTAGAGTTTTCACCTGAACAACAAAGACCCTAGATGGTGACTAATTTCTAGTCACCCTCCGCGTAGAAGGGGAGGGGGTGCATGCCCTGGACCAGACGCTCAGGTGATGGCTTGGGGAAGTGAAAGCAGGATGATGGCCCCATTTTAAGTGAATTTTTAAATATCAGCCGGTGTTCATCTTGACCCATGAAAGGCCTCACTCCTCTGAAAGAATAGTGAGATCAGAGGCGTCAAGTGGTCATTCCTGGTGTCTGGAGAGCCATCCCTACCAACCTGTCTGAATTTCTTTCATCTGAGGTCCATTTGCTGGCAGGCCCAGTGGCCAAACTCACCCCCGTTGGGCTGGCACGCAGGGTTCATTCAGCCGACTCGCACTGCTGCCTGGGATATCTTTTAGTTGATGTGGGACTGGAAAGTCACAGCCCAGGGTGGGACATCCAGGTTCTTGTTTGTCTCAGTGCTGATCTTGCTAAGTCATGGGTTTTTTCAGGCCTACACGGCTGCCTCTGAAACATGCTACTGTGCTGGGCTACTATAGAGACCAAGTAATAGATCAACTCTGAAAGCCCTTTGTAATGTAAAGCTCCAAAGATGCTTGAGAGCACAAGGGCACTCCTGAGGTCCCATCAGAATGCAAAGTCCTGTCCCCTGTGCCAGCCGGGGCCCTGTCTCCTGTGTGGCGCAGTTCATTACCACCCTCGCCCTGCGTGCTTTCCATAGTATTTCCTGTTGAAACATGGCCTCTGTGGAGGTGAGCCTGGTCAGTCGTGATTGATGGCAAGAAGCCACAGCTGTAATTCTGGTGAATGGGTCATCCTTTTATGGAAACACAATGCAAAGATTACTTTGTGATGACAGATGGATCCAGCACCCACCAGGAAGAAGAGCAATACTGATGGCAGGAGGCGCGGTGGCGTCTGTGGGAAGTCAGAGAAGCAACAGGCTCAGCCCAGAAACTGGGGGCACTGTCGAAGGTGGGTGCCAAACTGGCCTTCCATTAAGTTAGTAGGTTCAGAAAGCTGAAGGTCAGCAGCTGCCAGATCAGGGGTGGGAAGCACCCCAGTGGTGAGCGGCTGCAGGGATGAGGAAATGGCCCAGTCAGACCTGGCTCCACGCTGCTGGGCTTCCCCGGACTCCGGGATTTGGGCCAATTTTTAGAAGCCCCGCAGTACAGGCATCTGAGGGTGCAGGTTGCAGGCCTGAGGGCCTGTTGAGCCTGCCACTCAGCATGGCTGCATAGCCAAAGCAGGAACGTCTGCCTTGCCTCCAGCGAGGGCAGAGAAGAGAACGCATGGCTTTACTTTTTGAAATGACCCTTGTGGGCACAGCAGCCAGTTGTGGCGACAAGCTCTGACATTGCCAGCCTCCCCAAAAATCAACACATCTGGATATGTAGAACATATTGGAGCAACCAGGCCCGCAGGGAGACACGTTTCCCAGGGCAAGAAGCACAGAGCGGGTGTGGGAGCCAACGCTGCAGGCCGGTTATGGAAGAATTTGGGGCAAAGGACACGAAAGATAGAGAGAGAGAAGAAAGGGTGGAAATCGTGCAAAAATCATTTCCCAACTGAGCTAAAAGTTTTACAGTAGGATTGTAGCACTCCAAGTGTTGGACTTGGCTTGACTGTTGTCTGGTGACCACACTGTTGTGTGTCAGATCCTCTCCAGATTAGGAACCCCGGCGCGGGACCCCCAGCTCTCCTAGCCCCCAGACAGCACGGCAGCCTTCCCAGGCCACTCTGCCCAGCCAGTGGCACCACCGGTGAGTGGTGGAGGCGCAGCAGCAGCCGGCACCGGCATCGGGAAGAGGGTGGGATGAGGGCAGACAGGCCAGCGTCAGCACGGAGCCCAAAATGATTCCACCCTGCACTCATATCTGTGGGGTGACTGAGTCCTTGTGATGTGGCGAGTGGACAGGTAGGTTTTAAAAACAGGATGTTTTATGGCCTCCCTGATCTAGCAGGTACTCACAGGAAACACTTCTTGCCGCGTGTTTATTTCTCACTCTGCATAATTCTCCACTGCACAAGGCCCTCCTCTGGCGTCTTTAGGGCCCATCATTCCCATGGTTATCACCTGTGAGTTGGCACCAACTAGTCATACATTTCTTGCTCCCAGAGAAATAATCGGCAGTGAGAATACAGAATCAAACCGCCACCTTTTTAATGAGCTAAGCAGCCTGGCCATTAATTTATAGCAGCTTCTTAAAGCAGCCAGGGGAATATATTAGTTTTAATTTTTTTTTTTTAAGAAACAAAAACAGCAGAATTGTTCTGCTCATAAAATCCAATCCCGGCAAGCTGCTCCACGAGGGGGGAATTAATAAGCACTACTTATTAAGGCTTTACTGTTATTGATTCATTTTACTCTATCAATAATCTTAATTCATCCACAAAGCTAATTCAGTTTAATAACTTGAAGAGGGAACTTAGGAAACTAAGTTACCTCCTAAATATGACTTCCCACAGTTTTCTCACTCAGGTCCTGTTTTTCTCTCTATACAGTCCATCTCCCACCAGGCAATGCTAGACACCTCTAAAATGTCCCCCAAATCCTCTTCAGGCTGCCTGCATTGGCCCCTCCTCCCACTGTCACATAATGAAATAGCCTATTAGGAGCTGAACTCTGTCCCCCAGATTCTTTTGTTGGCATCCTAACCCTCAAGATCTCAGCATGGGATGGTATTTAGAGATGGGGTCTTTAAAGGGGTAATTAAGGTAAAATGAGGTTTATAGTCTCTAATCCCATATGACACGTGTCCTCATAAAAGTGATTAGGACACAGATAAGGGCAGAGGGGCAATGATATGAGGACCCAGAGAGAAGCCTGCTGTCTACATGTCCTGTCTGCTTACACCTTGGTCCCAGACTTCCAGCCTCCAGGGCTGAGAAACCATGAGTGAGTACTGTTTCAGCCACGCCTGAAGCTTCACCATCTTTCCAGGCCCCACTCATGTCCTGCCAAAAATGATCTCTTCATGATTTACAAATACAGGCATCTCACTCTGTCCTCCATCAACAGAGATCTGTCTGGACACAGGGCTCTTCAGCCACAGGGTGGAAAGGCCTTTGTGTGGGAATTTGGCAGTGCTGGTGTGGGGGTGTCTGGGTGTATCACAAAGAATCTGCAGTCCCAGAGTTGGACTCAAATCTGGGCTTCTGCTTTGTCTGTTTCGCAAGTATCTCCTCTGCTTTCCCAGGAACTAGTTGTGGAGCCCAGAACACAGGGGTGGTGGACAGGCCCCTAAACTTGTTCTGTGATGCCCGCCCACCCTCTGCCCCAGGCCCTTTGCTGCACGGCCTCCTAAACTTCCCAACCAGAAGCCAAGCCCTGCTCCAAAGGCCCCAGCACTGTCCCTCCCAAATCCTCCACTCCACACTCACCTCTCTGGAACATGCTTGGGATTTCTCATCAGTGTGAGAGAGTCTGATGCTAATTTCTAAAATGCTGAAATTTTGCTGGGCTTCTGATTTCCTTGAACGGTGGGGACTTGCTGCCCAGGTTAGAAGGCCCAAGGTTCTCAAGGGCACAGTTTCTTGATGCTCCCCTCCCCTCTAGAATGGGCTGCCTCAGCCACATCTCCAGGAAAGATTTACCTGCAAGAGAACTGACACCCTACCCTCTGCTGCCTGCTTGCTACGTGTAGTCCTGGTGGCAGATAGGAAGCGTCCCCTTTGAATAAAAGGTTTTGTTTCCTCTTAAAACCGGAGGAGGCTCAGATCATGATTCCACTTCTGCGTTACACGTGCACATCTTATTTCTTTGCAAGAGCTCTTTCAAACAAAGATGTTTGATTCTAAAAAAAAAACCAAAAAACAAGTCTGCAGTGCATCCAGAAGTATTATTAGTATTGTTTGAAAGGAAGGAACAGAGATCCCAAAGGTTAAGCAATTTAGTTGTATCAGGAGAGCTGACTCCTACACATTGGGTTCCTTGTCCCACAGAACTTCCATTGCTTCCAGGAATTTGGTCACCTGTCTGAAGTGATGATTAGGTGGGACTCCGTGGGTGGTAGGAACACTGGGGCACCACTGGAAAGGACACACACAGATCAAACTTGGGTCCCTCTGGATCAAGCCAGGTCCTATCACCTGGTGGGCTCTCAGTGCAGAAAGTGGATTATAAAAGAGAACCCCAACCTTTTCCTCCTGGAGAAGGAGGCTGAGCCCATCAACACTGTCACCAACCCAGCCCAGCCCTGCAGGGGCCTGTAAGAGTCACTCTCCAGGACCAGCCTCAGCACAGGGGTGCCTGTGGGTAAGCGGCTGGGCTCGTCTCCTGCAGAAGCCCTAAAGCCCATTTGTGAGGCTTCCCAGACTGTCAGCAGAGGGAACGTGTCTTCACCAGAGTTGGAGTCCGCCCCAGCCTCATTCTGTCCCCTGGGAACATTTCCCTGATCATCTTCGCCCATGGCTCTTGTCAGGATCTGCTTGTTTGGGGGGAGCAGGGGCTCAGGAGCACCGTTCAAGGGAACTGGAAGGATGTGCCGTGTATGCAGGACTGACCCCTATGAGACCCCAGCCCCACATTCCCAGGACCATATCCTCTGTGTTGAAGAGCCAGGGACTTGGAAAGTCACACGTCATCTGTGCTGAACATCAGCCCTTTTGTTAACACTGAGGACTTGCGAAAGTCATCATCACAGCTGATCTTCACCCAAGCTCACCAGACCAGAGGTCAGGGTTGGGTCAGTCACCCAACAAAACACAGCCTTGTTTCCCCCACCAGCAGCCGGAGGGGGCGGGACGGAAAGTGAGTCCTGAGGCCTCTGCTTTGTAGCTTCAGTAAAAGTCCCCCACAGCCAAGACATCCCTGCCAACCCTTGGTGTGGACACATTTCAGACCCAGCGGTTGTCCTGCTCAGGACAGCAACATGTTATTTCTCTGTGTTTCACTTCCTAAATTTATAAAACGAAGAAATTTATAAACCTGAGGAAACAAACTCCACTGAAATCATTGTAATTTTATAAGCAAGCACTCGGTAAATATTTTCATGCAACTGCAAATATAACCTGCCATGCAAACTTTTAATGAAATAAAATAAAAATAGGTTAAAAGTTGATTATAACACTTTTTTTAAGTGACAGCTCATTGTATTAACCATGCTAAGCAAGGGCAGGTATGAACTTTCCTCAGGGTGGGAATTGGTATGTAAAGATCCCTAAAAAGAAAATTTCAGGATATGCTCTTTCTTTTAAATACACCTTAATGTGGGGGCACATTTAGCTTTAAATACTTTAAATATCTCCTTTCAACTCCTTTGTCATTGTAATGTTTCTACTGAAGAGTCTACAGATAATCTGATTCGTTTTCTCTTCTAGGTTACCTTTTTTCTTTTAGTACTCCATCTTTGTCATTGACTTTCAACAGGTTTATGAAACTGAGTCTGATGTGGGTCTGTCTGGTGTTCTTTTATTTGGAACTCTGTGGGCCTCTTGGTTTACATTGTCTGGTTTACTTTCCAAAGTGGCATGGTTTTCAATAATTATTTCTTCAAACACATTTTCTATGCCTTTCTCTTTCTCTTCTCCTTCTGGGAACTCTATGATACAGATATTATATTTCTTTAAGATAACCTAAAGAGCTCTTATGGTATTTTATTTTTTTAACTATTTTTTTCCTCTACATTTTATTTGTGTGTTCTCCAGCATTGCGCTTTCGAGCTCATTAATTCTCTCCATTTCTTCTGTTGGTCTGCTGTTGAGCCCCTTAATAAAATTTTTTTAATTTGTTTATAGTTTTTTAGCTCCATTACTTCTAATTATAGTTGCATCATATTTTCTTTATCTTTATTCAGCTACTATTTTAGATCCTCTGTGCTTTTTTTTTCTTTGTTTATTTTGAGTTCCCTAAATGTTATAACCACTACCTTGAATGACCCTTCAGTCATGCTCTGATGGATTGAGATTTCCTCTAGGGTCTTGTATTTTTGGTTTTTTGTTTGTTTGTTATTGCTCCAGTATTTGTGATATGTTCTTCTATCACCTCATTTTTGGTTTTGATATGGGCTGTAGTAGGGATAGATTTTCAGATTGTCTCCTTGGCATCCCTCTCCTCCAGACCACTGCTCCTCCTGTGTGCTGCTGTTATCTGATGTACCTTCATGGGTGTTGGTTTTGCATTTCTGCAATCTAGTGGTGAGGTGAGTCCAGCATCTTCACACTGCCATCTTGCCAAACTCTGTAATGTTCAATTTGAGCCACATTTAAAGTTATTCTTAGAAATTCAGATTCTTGTGCATCATTTTATATTTACCTATTGGAATAAGTAAATGGAATTAGCTTAATTCCACTAAACTGAGAGAAGATCTAAAACCTGTTTCAACTGAAAGGCAGATTTCCCACCAAAGCTCAGAGATATTTGTTTGGTGTTATGGACCCGGGATCATGTTCAAATGATTTCTTTAATTATATGGTCATTTTTGTCACAAACATTACAGACAGAATAGAATATAACAGTGCCAGGAGGAGTGATTGCTAAGTGAACAAATATTTTAGCTTGTCTTATCTAAAGACTATTCTTGAATTAAGTCTCAATCTAGGTCTATTGTATCTTAGATCTCCAAAGATTGGAGCTCTCATTATCCAAAAAAAATACTGATAAAAAACAAAACTCAGCCCATGAATATAGAATAACAGGCTGTATCTGAAAACTTATACTGGAGTTTGATGGTAATTTTTAAGATACATAAATTATACATGACAGAAAACTTGTTATTGCTAAAAATAAATATATGTAGTTTTCATACAGAAAATGAACTGTTGTTTCCAAAATGGAGTTCATTGTGATGATTTAATAATTTATTCAAGGAAGAAAATAATGACAAATGATGTAAATTATTCTGAGTTTCCTTTTTCATTTAAATAATAATTGCCAATGTTCCAAGGAAGTATGAAAATATAGGATAAAAACAAGCAACACCCACTTCTGTCATCCCTTCAGAAAGTCATTTACAAGAAAGTCTTGAGTGTAATATCTTATAAAACCTGTATCAGTATTGCATTTAAGGAGAAAAAAATATGATATTCTTAGAAAATAATTTCTATGCGTCTGAAGTACTAAGGTAAAGATAATCAAATTTATAGGCAATTAAATCCTTAACTGATTTGAAGATACAGCAAATAGATACATCTAATTTCTAAAAAGGAGACAGGTGCCAAGGTAAAAATACTTATTTCCCAAGGCTTCCTCCTCTGCAGCTCTTCAGAATGGAATTTAAGAATAAAATTAGAAACTGAAAAATAGACTGCATGAGAACCCAGAGGCAACCTTTGTTGGCCTCATTATGCATTACAGATGTGGGTACACCAGCACTGCTCTAGGGGAATTAAAAAGACTATTGTTCCCAGAGCAGCCACACATCATCCAGCTCTGCGTTCTTCCAGGCAAGGGCCTTGCTAGCGGCTTGGATGAGACCCACATGCAGTAGGTGAGACAATTAAGAAAGAGTCACTGTCATCCCTCAAACCAACCTGCAAATAATTCCAGGTCTCAAGTCTATTTCTTCTCTCTCTCTCTCTCTCTCTCTCTCTCTCTCTCTCTCTCTCTCTCTCTCTCCCTCTCTCTCTCTCTCCCTTGCTCTCACCTCTCCTTGCACTGGTCCCTTTCTGGACTCAAGTCACTTCAGGTCATCACATAAATCATAGCACTCCATTGGGAGGACCACAATTACTATAGTGACCCGACGTCAGATGGTCAGATGCACATCTGTCCACCTGGTGTCACATAGTAAGCACAGAATTCAGCTTTGTCATTAAAACTTAAGGCCTCATTTTTCTCAAGTGTGAAATGGTGATGATAGTCTATTCACAAGACAATTTTGTTAGGAAAGAACCAAACTGATGCTTATTTGACACTCAATGTGTTTTATTAAGTGAATAAATTAATTAAAGATGTAAAAAAAAATTAAAGAAAACATTTTAGATTCAAAAGTGAATATTACATGAGGTAAACCTACTGTTCATAAACCTAACAAACTCACCTTTTCCTCACTTCGTTTTCACGTTCATTAGAAAAGAATAATATTGTTAACTTCTCCTTGAAAACCAATTCCCTCTATTTTTTATTCTTATATTAAAAAAAAAAAACTAGTAACTTAGCAAATGGCCTTGTATTAAAACCAGAGAATTCTGCGTTTGAACTTCCAATCACCCTCACTGATTGGTGTGGAACTGAATTTTAGTGGTGTCCCATTAGGGAGGCCTGGTGCAGCTACGCCTGAATAAGTAAGGCTGTTTTTGCTGTCCAGGGGCAGAACCCTTGCTCCCTCACCACTTGCCCAAGCATTTCCTTTGGCATTACTTCTAGAATAATGCCACACAGAGTTAAACCAAGTATTGACCCACACTTCCCGGGTTCCAGCTCTCCATTGGATGCTTCCTGCTTTGATGAAATGTCAAGGGATGCTGGTCTTTGAGACACAATGAATTGTTCTACTAGTCCTTCCCTTTTCATTTTCTCTTCCCTGCTAAGATTCCCCTGCTAATGTTCCTGCTAAGGTACCCCCACCCCGATCTGTGACCCAACCCCCCTCTAAGAAGCTAGAGTTAGGCTGTGTTGTTGATGTCTTCCAGTGGCATCTGCAATTGTGATAGAAAGACCCATTCTTTAGAGTTTGTGGGGATCCCAGCCCCCAGTCATCAATCTGCTAATCCACTAACAGCAACCTTGAAATTGAACATGGCACTCAGTCTTGCTGGGACTGAATGTCCTCATTTCTTCAGCATAGGCTTCCTGAGCCCCTCCAAACATTGGACAATTTGCTTATCCTTGAAGGAACACAGTTGTGGGGCAGCAAGAATGAAACACTCTATTCCAAGCCACAGTGTGTAATCAATACAAGTGACATCGTCGAAAGGCTGGTATTCACTGTTTCCCAAAAGTGACCTAGGTGCTCAGAAAGGGAAAATATAAGGGGCTGAGCATACTGTCCAGTGGACTGAGGGGCGGGGGGAGGGGGTATTGTTCAGTTCCATTGTGCACGTTAAGAGGTTAATATTCTTTCTCTGTTGAGAGAAAGAAATTCTAGAATTTACTAGACTACATCAGATAGGTCTGCTTACAAAAAAAACTCAGAAGTCATGTGTGGGTGTTCTGGAGATCAGACTACAATTATCAAAAGGGTCTTTAATAACCAATATTTACAATGACTGGATTTAATAATAATATATAGCCCTTCATTTTATAAAAATCTGCAATTCTGTTTCTGCTTAAAGTCTGGAATAAAATCTTAAATTGTAGTCCTTTCCCCCATTTTTTTGTTTTTGTTTGTTTTCTGGCAGAAGCATTTCATATTTATATATCTTCAGTTCTGGTTTTCTTATTTCTTTGAGCTAATCATTATCACATCATTATATGTTCATAAAAATTATTTTAAATAGGTTTTAGAATTTAGAAGTCTATACAGTCTTTATGCAAGCAAAGTTTTAAAGACAAGAACTATAGCATTTGCAATGGAAAGAATTTGACAGTCAAAGGGAGGTTGGGGTCCAGTAGATTGTGGTGGAGGATTTTGAAGACTTTGGTGATAGGTATGGGGTCATAACTCATATTTGAGAGGTGTGAAGCTATACCCCTAACACATATACAGTGTTGAAAATCAATGTTGCCTCAACAAACATAATTTTAAGAATGAATTCATCAGTTAAAAGGGTTATATAATTAATATATAGTATGTTTATATACAGAATCTATAGAAGCAAAGAAAATATGACCTTCAACTATCTGTTTGGAATGCAAATTATCAGATCTAACAAAGTCACACTAGTTTTTAACTAACGATTAGGTTGTATTTCATCCAGTTGAATCAGCCATCTGCTATTGAAAGTAAACATCACTGAGCCACATGACAAATGGTTTACCAGAGACAAATTTGCTTTTCTCCTTATACTTCTCCACTAACTGTTAAAACTGACCCATTATTTCCCAATGTCTTACTTTCTCATATGCACAGCTATTGAAGGAAGCAATTAGGATTTCATGGTACCTGGTCTTTATAGTAGCAACTTAGGAAAAGAAATTAAGATTGTGAAAAAGAAAAAGAAACAATTTCTTGGTACTGTCTTTTAAGTGAGGCATGGTGTCTAAAATAAGAGTAAAATTTAGTCTCCAAACCAGGACTCTGTTAATTGGCCAAGGGTCCATTAGGTAAAACTATATGGGCACAGTGGCTAAGGTTGTCCCTGGCAAAGCAAACAATGGCCCCCTCCATGTATGAAATAAGAACACAATCTGTATAGTTAGGAAACCAATCTTCAAAAAATATTATGTATTTCCGGGGATCTATGCACACACATGTATATAGGGGTTTTGTTTCTATTCTTATTTTCATCAGATTAATAGCAAACAAAATGAGAAATACCAATCACAAAAGTATTTAAAGGCATTAACTTTGTCTTCCTTGGACTGACCTACCCTTGGGGTCTGAAATCATAGCTTTATCCAAGATGGAGATGGAGGAATTAGGATTGCAGGGTCTCAGGATCACTACAAGAATTACCACCCCCTTCCGAACAAGTGGAAGCACATATAAAATGTATATCCTGCTGAGATAACAGGCTTAAAGTTCCCTTTTCTCTCCTGGAAACTCCTTCAGATAAAATAGTAATTCTCAACACTTCAATGAAATAGTGCCTTTGGTATAATGCAAATACAATAAACATTTGTTAACCTGGCCAAATCATAGAAAACAGAGAAAAGTAAAAACAAAACCAAGTAGTTCACCCTCAGCCAACAGACTACTAACTGAGGTCAAATTGTTTTTGATGACCAAATTACAGTGTTCAATTTCTCCATTGTCGTAGGTGGCAGAAATCAGATGTCTTTCAAAAATGCCCTGTAATTATTTGTGAGTTCCACAAGAGATTGCTGGTCTTCATTCTTGCTTCCTCTGTGTCTTCTGCCCATGGAGACACATTAAATTCATTGAAGAAATTCCACATACTTCAATAAATGTATAAAGATAGAAAACAGAGGGGGAGAGAGGTATGTAGTGAGAGGAGATGGAGTGTATCCTGATAGATGCACATGGGTTTTTGATGATTAATAAAGAAGCACCAAGTTTGAGAGTTATACATGACTATTTCTGTAAGGAGATTTACAAGAAAGATGAAACCAAGATTTCGGTATAATGAAGTCATAACTCACATACATAGATCCAAAAACATATATTTAGAAACATGTGAATGGCTGCAGGTCCAATGGTAGATCATGGTCAGTGTAATGTGTTTCTAAGAAAATAGTCAGTGAGAGATCGGGTATCAGTGGATTGGAAGGGCAAAAGGCCATCTCAGACAAAAGGGAAAAGAGCCTTGCAGACCAGGAGGTGAATTACAAAAGCTGTTTGCAAGGGCACTTGGAGAATGGGAGGAAGCTTGGAGCCAGGAGCCTGTCTGCAAGGATGGAAGAAATATGATCCACATTCTCTGAAAATTAGGTGATTAGGAGATAGGGATCTTAAGTCACACAGCAGCCCATCAATACCAGATCAGTTAAATCAATGAATGTTGATACAATAAGCTCTGTGATTGGATAACAGACAGAAATAAAAGACCAATGATAATGGCATTAAAATTCAACTTCCTACCTGGGTTAAGTTTGATGCATATTGCTAAGTGAAAGAAGCGGATCTGAAAAGACTATATCCTGTGTGATCCTGGAACTATATGACATTCTGGAAAAGGCAAAACTATGGAGACCACAAAAATATCAGTGGATGGGGAAGAAGGGTGTGAATAGGAGAAGTACAGAGGATTTTTAGAGCAATGAAACTATTCTATATGGTTCTATTATGATGGATACATGTCATTATACATCTGTCCAAACCCATAGAATATTACACACCAAGAATGAACCCTCATGTAAACTATGAACTTTAGGTGGTTATGTGTAGATGTATGTTCATGGATTGTACCAAATGCCCTGTCTGGTGGGGATGTTGATAGAGGGGGAGGCTGTACATGTGTGGGGTCAAGGATGTGTGGGAAATCTATCTTCTGCTCAGTTTTGCTGTGAACCTAAGACTGTTCTAAAAATTTGTCTGAAATAAATATTTTTCATCTTTTTTTAAAATTTTTATTGTTATATATATCTTTTACATTTTGTATTCCCCTTGGGTAACCCACCACCAATTCACCCGTGATCCATCTCCATGGTCCCTTGTGTTCTTTTCTACTCCATTTTGTGCCCTTATCCTCCCCCTTCCCCCACCCCCCCCCAAGTGTCTCTCTCCTATTTGGTTTCCCTATAGTCCTGTTATAAGTGAAACCATTCGATATTTTTCTCTTTCTTTCTGGCTTGTTTCGCGGAGTATGATCCCCTCTAATTCCATCCATGTCACTGCAAATTACATGTGTTTCTCTTCTTTGAATGCTGAATAGTATTCCATTGTGTATATGTACCACATCTTCTTGATCCAGTCATCTATTTTTGGACATCTGGGTTGCTTCCATACCTTTGCTATTGTGAACAGTGCCACAATGAACATACGGGTGCATGTATCCTTTTGGATTAGTGTTTTTGTGTCCTTTGAGTAGATTCAAGGATGGTTCAACATCTGAAAATCAATCAATGTAATCCAACACGTCAACAAAAAGAAAAATAAAGACCGTATGATCATATCAATAGATGCTGAGAAAGCATTTGACAAAGTGCAACATCCATTTATGATAAAAGCCCTTGAAATCCTTGGGATAGAAGGAGCATACCTCAACATAATAAAAGCCATATACGACAAACCCACAGCCAACATTATCCTCAACGGTGAGAAGCTGAAGGCCTTTCCCCTAAGATCAGGAACAAGGCAAGGATGTCCGCTCTCACCATTGCTTTTCAATATAATACTGGAAGTCCTCGCCAGAGCAGTAAGACAAGAGAAATACATTCAAGGAATCCAAATAGGAAAAGAAGAAATTAAACTGTCTCTATTGGCAGACGATATGATAATATATATACAAAAGCCTAAAAACTCCATAGAAAAACTACTCAAAATTATAGACCAGTTCAGTAAAGTAGCAGGATACAAAATCAATGAAATAAATTTAATAAGGGAAGTCCTCTCTCCTACTCGCTCTTCTAGCTCTTGCTTTCTCTCTCCCCAGGTGTGCATGCTTTACTTGCTCCATAAAGTCGACCTTTGTATTAGTGATCGTTCATTCATTTGCTGGGTTTATTTATTTGTTCATTTGACCACCTTCTAACTACCTCTTACCATTTAAATGGCCAAGAGGGTTAGAAAAATGATTAGGTTGGGCTACTGCCAACAGAAAGTGCATCATCCAGTGGGTCATGAGACCACCTACTATCATCACCAGAGGGTGCTGGGAGTCAGCACAGGAAGTGGTTCTTTCTGGTTGGGCTATCAAGGGCGCACTATGTGTAGGAGGGACTAGGAGCGATAACTGGAGAACAGTAGCATCACTGCTGTACATCTGCCTCAAAGAGAAAGGGGCTGGCGATCCCACATTCTCTCTAATCTGCAGGATAAAACCCAATGCCCTTCCAAGAGGCCATCTCTTCACTGCCCTAAGGAAGAAACTGAGGCAGAGGAGTTAAGTCACCTCCTACAATCAAAAGTATAATTGAAAGAGCAGCAGTGCTTCTTCTAATCAATGGTTTTCCCCCCCTCTTAGGCCTGTGATTTTTATTCCCTGCCTCAAGATGAAAGATCTTTCAAATTTCTAAAAAAATCTCATGAACTTTCTTAGGTTTTCCTGAAATAATCAACAGCCAACTGGAAGCATTCATGAAGAGGCTGAGGTGCCTTGCAACCCCCTGACTTGTTTCCATCCTTCTCCAAGCTGCTGACTCCACACCGTGCCCTTCTTCTGTCAAAATCTGGGCTAGAATGCATTAGCCACCATTTGTGTTCCCTTTACAGTCAGTTCAATTAAACACACTTGCCACATCCCCAAGGGGAACTTGTGTTCTAGGTCAGACCAGTGCATAGTGAAGTCCTCTGGTCTCAGGAAAACAGCTTCCGCACTGCAGGCTGAGCTCTGAGGACAGCAGCAGTAGGGGCAAGGAGAGGCCGTCTGCTCCTGTCTCCAGACACACTGACTGGATATGCTAAAGGACTAGATCTGAGAGGGAATGAGGCTGCTGTTTACCAGATGAAAAGACAAATAGGGTTGCTGTTCCCCATCAGGAGGTTGTCAAGGGACAGGTGTGGACAACATGAAGTTCCATATGCTTCCTTCATATCCTGATGGAGATATCAAGTGGACACCGGTCATATCAGCCTAGAGTCGGGAGCACAGAAGCTGGGGATGACAAGTGTCATTGTCCACATGTGGTGGTATGTGGCATGTAAGATCATGGAACCAGTCTCTGTCATTGGCACAGCACTGGTAAGAAGTGCTGGGAGCTCACACCATGAGGCCAGGCAGTCCATGTGTGGTCAGGAAACATGTCCCACAAAGGAGTCAATGAGGGGGGTGGAAAGCCAGAGAGAAGAAGCAGGCAGAGCAGGTGTTTCAGGAAGGAAAGGTCAAAAGTTGCTGGAACGTGCAGAAAGATGAGATCTCTGTGGCCTGGTGACCATTAGTGAGTGTGAGATCACTAATCAGCTTTGTTGTGCTGTGTTGGTGTCACCCAGATCAAATTGGTTCAACAGAGTATGAAGGAAGGGACTTGAGGAATTCTGCAGTCAATAGGGGGAGACAGGTAGAGTGTGGCAGGAAAGGCTGAGAGCTTCTGTAGGGACAATTTTATGGTAATGAGTTTGTCCAGTAAAATATAAACAATGAAGAAAGGTGGTGACGGGGTCATTGAAGGAGGAAACCCTGGATGTGGTGAAGGGGAGAGAAGCAGAGCAGGGAGTGGTGGGTCTGCCATGCAAACTGGAAGGGAAAGTATGGAGTGTGTGCAGGGGGTGGGGAAAGTGGGTGGGGTCTGGTGTTCTCCTGATACACAAAGAAGCATGAGAATGTGAGGAAAAGTTGGAGGCTTGAACTGAAAGGGGATTGTGAGGTTGCTTCTCAAAAAAATGGGTTTGCAAATTAAGATCTTGATGAATCTGTTGATGTTTGTCTTGTTAAGAAACCGGACTAGTTGGTGGCAGGCACAGGATCCACTAGAGCCTCGACTGCCACATTTCGGGGACACCAGTTAGCAGGAGCACTATTTCCCTCCAGACAAACCTGCAGTTCTCATGTGCAGACCTGAAGTTTTGTGTGCTGGAATTAACAAAGTGTGGATTAATTCCAAGTTGGGGTGTTTCAAGTGGAGCGTGATGGAGGAGAAAGCAACAGGGGCCAGGAGTGGAGCCTGGGCCCCCTTCTGATCTGGAGAACAGGAGAGAAGCAGAGGTGGAGACAGGTGGTCGGGACAGGAACGGTGATGAGGAGCGGGCTGAGGGCTCACCCACTCCAGGACTGGGAAGGGTGAGGTGGACTGCAGAGTAGAGTGCTGGAAATGGAGGTCTCAAAGGGGTCAAGTTTAGCAGAAATTGATTAGAAAAGATGAAGGACACATTTTATGAAGGTAGACATTTCATGGAATTAAAGACCAGATTCTTGCCTTCATGCATTTTGAGATTGCCAGAAATAATGAGGGAAACAGAGGTTTGATTAAAAAAAAAAAAAGACAATGTTTGGGTGCTAAAAATCTTCCATCAGTGTGAGGGGTGCTGTGCAGAAAATCTGCTACTGCGGGGTTCTGAGGTGTGTATACCAAGGGAGCAGTCTCTGCTCTGACAGTCTCTTTGAATTGAAAGCAACTTATCAGGTCCTCATCACCCAGGAACCTGCTAGAAATGCAGGTTCCTGGGCCCCACCCCAGAGTGTTGATGAAAATCTTCACTTAATAAGATCCCAGTGGATTCAGGTGCATGTCCAGTTTGAGGAGTAGCAGTAGAGAATGGAACTGAAGAGAAGATTTAGAGGAAATGTGGATGAATCAGTTTTGCAGCTGGTATGGGTTGTAGAAAACACAGAAATGGGACTTTAGGATCCACTGGGGCCTGAGAACCCTCCGTAATGAGGAGGAAGCACAACTGCAGGATCTCCTAAGTTTTGTGAGTCACAAAACTCTCTCCTAAAAAGGGTTGTTTTCCATTAAAGAATTTTTTTAATATAATATTTATTTTTGTTATTCGTATCTTTTACATTATTATGTATTCCCCATAAGTTACCACCACCTGTTCACCCGTGGAGCCATCACCATAGTCCTCCGTGATCCCCTTACCTACATGTGGCATGGAAGGCATTCTTGATAAAATCTCCGGGGGGGGGGGGATGAAGAATGAGGAATAATCCTTTGTGCCCCCCAAATTATACGTTTGTGTTCATATGGAAAGTTAGCTTTGGGACTGTTTGCTCCCTTTTCTGTGATTTTTACTTATTAGATGCTGTGAAGAGAACAGAGCGATTCTCGACCCCTAATTTTCAACAGCTGATAATATGGAATGTGTGTAATACAGGCAAGAAAATTTTGTGTTCTTACCTTTAAATATTCCATTATTCTTTCATTAACATGCATGACATTAATGTTTCATAAAACCTTAAGTCCTGCCTTAAAGTCCTAACCTATCAACACAGGGATGCATGTTTTCCGAATCAGCCCATTCTCCAGCCTGGATTTTTTCTTGACGCTCACCTTTAGTCAAACACCATGTTTGTTCACGAAGCCTCAGATTATACGCTCTCTAAAACATCCCTGCCCCCATTTTCCTTAAAAGGACAACTGAGTCACAAGCTGTGTGGAAGATCTTCTCTTTTAGTGGTGTAACCCAACTTATCTTAGAGATGAGAGGCAGGACATATACTGAAACTCAAGTTGATGAGACTTGACTGAATTTCATAAATGCACAAAATGAGTTCAGGTGTGTCAGGTACTTGGTGCATATGCTGGAATAAGGCCAGGTGATCCCGATCTGAAGAAGCTCTCTTTCAGGGAGAGGTGGGGAGAAAGGCACATATTTGTGCCTCCAGGATGATGCTTGGTGATGCTGCCGGGGGCAGGAGAGAGCTCCGAGGTGCTAGAGCAGGGGGAGGGCCTCGGTGGAGCTCCCTGTGGTCTCAGGGGTCAGGAGGATCTGGGTAATTTGGGGGTGGGCTCTTCTGGAGCTGCATGTCACAGTCTGAATGGGAAGGATGCTGTCAGTGTGGATAGTGAGAGGTGGCCTGAGCAGGGCAGAGGTTCCGAGCTTGTGTTTTGAGATGGAGTTTTCATCTCTAATATAAAGGAAAGAAAACACAAAATAATAATGATAATATAAATAATAAAAGAAAAATAATAATATAAAAGAAAGAAAGCATTGATGGTTCTTGTCAAGGTCCAAGCAAGACAGCAAACCCACTGCATATTAGAAGGCAAAAGAAGACAGGGCGAGGCGTGGGGGTGTGGGAACAGATGGATGAAGGGGTGCAACTGGGGAGCCCAGAACCCAAGCCACCCATGGAAAGGAGTGGGTTCTGTCCTTCAAGACAAGGAGGAGGAAGCGATGTGGGTCCCCGGGCATCCAGACCCTGCTCCATCGCCCAGTGCCCCTCCCCTCCCTTTCAAATCCTGCGACAGGACCAGGGCAGCTGGGACCCCTGAGAAAGTAACACAACCCTCACTTTGAGCTCTCGGGCAGGTGGCCACAAATTAATCCCATTTGCCTGTTATTTGTACATATTCAAAGTTTGATCCTAAATGATGTTTCCACTTACAAATGAACCAAATGGGGCTGGCGCTTGGGGAAGCAACACAGGCTCGTGGGGGTGCTCATGGCAGTGGGCTTGGCACTTGCTATTCCTGTGCTCATCTCTACTCAGAGGAAAAGTGCGAGCTTTTCCCTCCTGGCTCCAAACACCTTCTTTATTCTTTACCCACCACGGCAGAAGTGTGTATTTTTAGGCCTCTGGGTAGAAAGGACTGTGGGTTTCTCTAGGAATAGACTGTTTGAAATTAGAGAAAAAAACAGAATATTTCTGAACAATGCAGAGCAGAAGTCGCCTCACGCACGTCCCACCTATCAGTGATCTTTCCCCTTTGATTTAGGTTTTCCACAGTGGGAACAGCCGCCTTCTTTAAGATGGGCTGGGATCACCTCTCCGATTAAAGGGTGTTCTCTTGCTTTGCGAATCCTCTTTCCTGTGATTAGGCCAAAGGCTTTTGTGAGGGAAGCTGGTTCCTCCGCACGGTTGAAACCCTCAGAATCCAATGTTTGCATAATTGATTGCCAGTTCTCAGAAGCTGCCCGTGTGCCAGAGAAGTTTGAACTGCGTCCAAAATGCACGCGCCATGTAGCTTGGGAAAATGCAGCAATTAAAAGCAGCTAAAACTAAGCAATTTATGACTTACAGATGTCAATTTATGACAGAAATCACTGCATATATTGTACCAGCAAACTGACATTTATTTGGTAATTAATGATTAAAACAGTAATTTTCCAATGTCACCAGCCACCTGGTGTCTGGTGTCGGCAAGAGAAGGCGCTTGCCAGGGTGGGAGGGTCTGTGCTTCCCATCAATGGGGTGAGGAGGTGGAGGGGGCTCAAACAAGGCTCACTGTGCTCTGACTTCCTGTCCCATCTCTGCGTGGAATGTTCCCAGAATCGACTGGCACAGACTGGAGGCTTATGTACAGTTTCTTCCTCAAAAATCCTTACAAATATTTTCTGAATGACGAATTAATTAGTGGTCTGATTCCCTGAGTAGGAAGATCCAAAACAAACAAAAAATGTAGATCCATAAAAGCATCTGCAAAGATCACAGGAATTTCTACCAATTCCAGGGAGATACCGGTCAAGCTGGACCCCAGACGCTCTTAACATCTGTCTCTCTCCTTCCTCTCATCTTATTCCCATGTTAGTGACTTGTATAGGAAAGATGTCCTCTGATTCTTACTTTGGAGTCTCTAACCCATCACTGGGCAGACAGATGGGTGCCCATGAGGACCACCTGTGCCCAGGAAGGTCCATTTGGGGTACACACAGCTAAGGGGATGGAAGGTGACCCCTTATGTCTACGTTCCACCTCCTTGCCCACTCTAGCAGGCATCCCGATGTCTCCCCACCCCCGTCCCTTCTCACGACAGACCCACCTATAAGGTGAAAGGGGAAGGCAGTGAGGGAGGGTCTGGCCAGGCTCCTGACTTCTCAGCAGGAAGGGCTTGTTTGGTGAAGATCCCGTCACCTCCTCACAGAGAGTTTCATGAGGTCGTGATAATAAAGGACCCCACCAGTGCCCAAGGGGAAGCTCACCAGACCACAGACTGCATTGGCCCCCACCACCACCACGCTCAGCTTCCCTCGGGGTGTAGATGCCCCAGTTGCTCAGGCTGGCTGGTGTAAGGACAGGTCAGTTGTGTCCTCTCCTGTGTCCATTCAGGGACTCCTATCGTCTCCTTTGTGATGTTATTTTCACAGTCATCCAACAACCCAAGTGATGCCAGCTTCCTTATCCCATCTGAGGATGCCTTGTTCGACTCAGTCCCTCCCCTGGACTCTGTGCCTCAGCCGGGCTCATCCACTGACTGAGGGGCTGAGACACAAATCCAGAGAGCAGATTCTAAATCCAGAGCTGTATCCCAAGAACCAATCATTGATCTTATCTTCATTGGAAGAAAGACTTATTGCTTTTAAAATAATGAAAGCTTAGCATGTTCGGAGCCTGGGCCACCTGGACGTTGGAGTCTTGACACAATTAATGAGCAGCTGGGAGGTTGGTGAGGGATGTGCCCAGACTATGCTTGCACCCGCCCCGGCCATGCTGACATAGACATGCTCATTCCTTTGTGATAAGTACTGAGGAATTATTCTAGTTTTATTTAATAGGATACTCAGTCTTACTGAAGCCCATTACCAATGAGGAAACTATCAGATACACACATGAGAATTGAAATTTCATAAAAAAAAGAATGACCAAAAATATGCACTAACAACTCAAGTTAGGAATGAAGGCATTTGACTTAAGCAAATTGTCCTTTCTTTAGAAATACATGGAAACGTGAAATTGGTTCATCTCTGTCTTTTTCATAGTCAGCAAGCATCAGATTTAAACTCTGGGCCACATGTCAGGTCTGTAATGCCAGGTTCCCCAGGTGGATGCTGTCTCAGCTGGATGCAAATTTTTCACTTTGCACCCAGAAGGTTCTGAACATTCTTTAACTTGCAAGTAGGCTGCATTCTCACTGACTGAGGAGGTGGAACCCTGGGACTCAGTTTAATCCTCTAAACAAGAGGGCTGGTTTTCGGCCCTGTAAGATTCCTTTTTAGCTCTGGGTCCTATGGTGTTTAAGGGAGATCTTAGCTTAACACAGTTGAAGCGTAACTTGCCCTAATGTCTCCCCTTTAGCAAACAGGATGGAATCCTCCAACAGATGCATTCGTAGGTCCTAAGCAAAGGGTCCCTTTTGGAAGCAGAAACTCATTCCACTATCAATGAAAAGAAGATTATACCCTCTTATACCTAAACATTCCCTTTTAGTCTTTCCAAAATCAGCTGGTAAGAGAAAGTCCATGAGAGGGAACAGAGCAAGGTTCATAGAGGAGGGAGGAGCACCTGGCATATGGGTGTGGTTTTCCCCTGCTGAATCCCCCACTCTTGCATCCCTCTGGTCCCTGGGAGAGTCAGGTGGGAAGGACTCCACCCTGGAACTGAATATGGTTACCATGGGTTCCTTTCTCAAAGGAAATGGAACATATTTTGTGGACCCCTGGGTTAGTGAGCTCGGCTGGCTGTAACATTCTGTGGCACTGAGGATAAGACTTCAACATATGAATAGAAAGAACAATACAGTCCTCTTCTACTATTCTTTACCTTTTGGGAAGCACAGTACATTGAGGTCTGAATTCTGTGCCTATTCATCTTGTCTTGGCAAGTACAGCCCTCCCACACCAACTTGGGAAGGACATATGACTTTGAGTTGCAAGAATAGGATTAGGGTCCTAGATCTGTATCTGTTTAGCCTGTATTGTTGCCAAACAGTTAATCCTTTGAGGATCTCAGTTTTCTTATCTGTAATATTAGGGTATCTAGACATTCTCCAAAGTCTCTACTAATAAAAGGACCCTATAACCAAAATCCACAACCAAATCATTTAATTCCGAAGCCACAAGATTAACAAGAGTGAACCCCATTTAAAATGCTCCCACGAAAGCCTGTGTGACAGCTAGAAGCCAGAGGGGTACTGAGCCCGCGCCTTTCAGATCTCCAGTAAATGGTGGTTTATTTTCCCATTTGAGCTATTTGGCTTTCATCAGCTAAATAGCGCATGCACCCTTTCATAAAGTCATTAGCTGCAAAAACGTTTTGCTACATATTTCTTAGTTTTCAAAGACCTATGGTGTTGTGGAGGTTTCCAGAGCCAGCAAAGTCAGTACAATTGCATTGAAACTCTGCAAAAAATGAGCTTTCTTAGAAAATAGCCGCTGATCACCGCTGTTGGGCCAAAGGTACAGTGAAGAAGGCATTTTTCATTGTACTTTGAGGTTAGCACTTCTATGAAATTCAGGCAGAACAAAGCAACAAAGAGAGGTACTTGAAACTTGGGTGAGAGGTAAGAAGAGGAAAACAAATGAAACGAGGTTGTGTGTTTGCCAAGTACAAAGAAAGGGCCACCGGTCAGCTGAGCTCACAGCAAGAGGGACCAGGTTTCTCAGCACCACTTGGAGAGAAAGACAGAGTCAGAGATTTCTATGGTAGTGCCAGGTGTGGGAGGTTCTTTATCAGTGTTGTTTATATCTATCTCTGTGTTCACTTCTAGTCCATTCTAGCCTCTCATAATTTTTTTTATGGGAGTCCCCCACTGCAAGCTTGTGTTATTAAGGAAAATCCGAGTAAAGTAGCTATATAGAGAATAGGGGGCACCCATGCTAAGGGGTGTGAATTCCCACCAGCTTTGCCCACAGGACAGATGGAGAGGGGAGGCAACTCAGCTTTAGCTGTGTCTCCATCACTCCTACTGTGCATTTCGATTAGGAAAAATGAAGTCCCAATTACTGTAAGTTTCTCCCTCCAACAATACATCCAATAAAGGACTGATAACAAATATTTACAAGGAACTCACACAACTCAACAAAAACAAAGCTAACAATCCAGTCAAAAAATGGGCAGAAGAGCTCAAAAGTCACTTCTCCAAAGAAGAAAAGCAAATGGCCAACAGATACATGAAAAAATGCTCAACATCACTTATAATCAAGGAAATGCAAATCAAAACCACTATGAGATACCACCTCACACCTGGGAGGATGGCACACATTAAAAATATAGGCAACAACAAATGCTGGAAAGGATGTGGAGAAAAAGGAACTCTTCTACACTGCTGGTGGGAATGTGAATTGGTCCAACCACTATGGAAAGCTGTATGGCGATTCCTCAAACTGCTCAACATGGAGCTTCCATACGACCCAGCAATCCCACTTTTGAGAATCTACCCAAAGTGCACAAAAACGTTAATCCAAAAGTATACATGCACCCGTATGTTCATTGCGGCACTGTTCACAATAGCAAAGGTATGGAAGCAACCCAGATGTCCAAAAATAGATGACTGGATCAAGAAGGTGTGGTACATATACACAATGGAATACTATTCAGCATTCAAAGAAGAGAAACACATGCAATTTGCAGCAACATGGATGGAATTAGAGGGGATCATACTCAGCAAAACAAGCCAGAAAGAAAGAGAAAAATATCGAATGGTTTCACTTATAACAGGACTATAGGGAAACCAAATAGGAGAGAGACACTTGGGGGGAGGATAAGGGCACAAAATGGAGTAGAAAAGAATACAAAGGACCACAGAGATGGATCACGGATGAATTGGTGGTGGGTTACCCAAGGGGAATACAAAATGTAAAAGATATAAATAACAATAAAAATATATATTAAAAAAAAGAAATAACAAAAGAGACAGAACAATGAAGATGTCTATCATTTTTATTTTGAAATCACTGGAAGAGTAACAAATATCAAAACAAATTCCATTTTTATTTTAGATATTTTTTTCTTTCTTTAATGGAATCACACCTGACTCCTCCTCCTTGAATATCAGCTCTTCCACAATTGGCTTAAAAGAAGAGTTTGCGGTAATTCGTAGGTTTGAGCAAGAATGGAGGTTTCTAAAGGACTTCTTTCATTTCCCATTCTCCCTTTCTTGCTGGGTCCGCACCCCGGAGGTTTGAGCCTCTAGTAGATGGGGCTGAGGTCAGCCCCTCCCTGAGAAGAGGCTCAGAAGAGGAAGGAGTTCTGTGTCCCCTCCCTCCTGTCTTTCCAACTGTTTGAACACAGTGAGTCTGAGAAGAAGAATGAAAAGTTGTGTATCCTTGGCACCATCAAAAAGAAACTGGGACTCCCTGTGGAATCTTCTTGCCGGCCAAGCAGCCAGCTCTGCTCCTTCTCCCCTCTTTGTCCTTTCTTCTCTCCTTCCTGCCTTCCTCCTCCTCCTCCCTTAACTTGATTCTCTTGCAAACATTCTACCACAATCAAATGATACTATGTGCTTTAAATGTGCCTAAGTGTGAGAATGGATAAGGGCAAGTAATTCCTTCACTCCGGAGACTGCAAAATGATTTTTGTCCTTTTTAAAACCAAGAAAGTAGAGAGTGTTGAAGAACTTTATGTACGTGACTATACCTTCCCTCGTTTCCCGTAAGAGGGGTCCGTCCTCCCAGCTCCATGACTTTACCAGACTTTGGGGCTTTCATCCCAATGCCTCCCCCTCCACCCCCTGATGCCCCCTCCCCACTGCTTTCTTACTCTGAGACTCTTCCCCATCAGCATCTCAACAAGCTGAATTTAAAACAGCAGAAGCAACTCCATTCTTCTCCTTTTGCCTCCATCCTTCCTGGCAAGATCCCCTCCACAGCTTCCCACATACACATCTGAGCACACCTTATCCCATCACTCTCTGACTTCTCAGCTTGTCCCCTTTAATAAAACTGCTAACCCCAGTCACGGAATAACTCACTAAACTCAGTGGCAATTGTCCAGGCCCCTAATTCACTGAACTTCCTAACGTCAAATGGGACAACTGCCTCATCTCCTTGAATACTGTCGATTCGGTAACAAGACTTCTACATTCCCTCTTTTCTTATGCTTCTGTTGTGTCTATGGCACAAGCTCACCTTTTTTCACATGTCCCAGGGACCATTCACACGCTGAGGATTTCATCACATCTATGAATTCAGTTCTCATCCCTATGGTGCTATTTTAAATGTCCCCTTGATAACACGTCTCTAGTCATCCCTTGCAGCTGCCTACTGGGAATCTGTTCTTAGCCAGCTCATTGACATGGCATTGCCAAAATCAAAAATCTGTAAAACTAGATTATTGTCACTATTTCTAGCCCTATGATATACTCACCATCTCATTGGAGGGATCTCTAGCTCAAGACCCCCAAGACTACCCTCAGGCTCAATAACTGGGAGAACTCAGAGGTCATGTTCTCCTCACAGTTGTGGTTTATTATAGAGGAATAGCTGGAATCAGCACAGGAAGAGAGATTAGTGATGTCCAGAAGAGACCAGGTAGAGCATCCACTGTCCTCCCCCAATGGATATTCATGCATGCGCATAATTCTTCCAGCAACAATGGATGACAATATGTGCAGAGTTGCCACCAGGCACGCTCCCCCACATCCTGGTATTCAGGGTTTCAGATGTGGCTCAGTCACCAATGTAGTTAGGTCCTCTGTCACTGACCTCAGCTGCTGAGACTCCAATCCACAGAACAACAACAAAAATATGGCATTAAAAGAATCACATTGTCAGCTTGAACACTGTGATCTCATGAATAACGCACAACCCCAGGCCTCACACACAAAGGAACACTCTCCTCAGGCAGATTGTGCTGGGAAACCAGAGCTCACTCCCAGGAGCCGGCCAGAGACCATGCTACAGACAAATCTTTCTTGGGAACATGCAGTACTCAGCATCACAACTCTGTTGATTTAACCCTCCCTGCTCAGTAGCCAATTTACCTGCTTGAGTCAGACTTTATTCTTCTCCTCTTTCCCTCACTCTGTATCTAATGGCTAAGTCTCTCCCAAGGGACTCTCCCTCCCAAGCATCTCTAGAACAGCCTTCTTCTCCCCTGTCAGTTCCCCCCTCCATTGTATTTCACTGGGACCCCCTCATCAGGTCTCCTTACTCCAGGCTGTACCCTCCCTATTCTGTTCTCTAAAATTATCCCTCTTGACACAAAGCTGATCCAGTCCCCCTTGTGCTAATACCTTCAAATGCCTTCCATGGCTCTCAGGATAAAAGGTGAATTTACTGTCCTCTTACAGTCACTACCAGTCTACCAGCCTCCAGCTTCATCTCATGTACTGCCCCTGTCCCTGAAGTCCACACCTTTGCTGCTGAGGCAGCACCGAGAACTGGCTGGACATCTGAAGTTACTGCCCCAACCCAGGCATTTTGACAATGTCCACGGAGATGTCACCATCTCTCCCAACAGGAATTCTTTCTTTCTTGAAAAAATCCATTCTTCAGGTTTTAGTATAAGGTTACTCTCGAAAGCCGTACCATGGACTCTTTGCTTCCTCTGCCACGGTGACACCATGAATGCCCACAGCAGTCCAACCCACAGCAGTCACCCAACAAGGCAGGCGCCCTGGTTTCCCTCCATGCCTGGAGCAGACACAGTGCAGATGTGTGCGCCTCCATGGCCCAAGAACTCTTCTGAATGCTTTGCATTTTTAATCTAGGAGAATCCTAATGGTTCTTTATTACACACAGGAGGAAACTGAGGCACACAGAGGCTCAGTGGCTAATGGAGACTCTCTGGGGGGAGACAGACGTGGTCAGCATGACCCTGGCCCTGCCACCACGTGACTCCAGATTCTGTGCTGACGCCCCACCTGCTGCCTCACTCCCGGTGTAGGGTTAGCCAGCCACAGAGGGCGAAGGAGCAGCGCACAGGAGATGGGGTCAATCTAAGGCCGGGGCCACCAGCGTGACCTGGACAGCACCCCTCAGTTCTCAGTCTAGCTTGGTGAGCCTGTGCTGCCCAGTAGCCAGCCTCACTTTCAGTTTCCTCTCCCCTTCCGCACGCACAGGAAACGTGGCTGGTGTGACCGTGTCTCAGCTCCGGGTCTTGCTTGTGTGGAGTGCAGGTCCTCCCTTGAGGAACTCTAATGCCTCCATCTGGCTTCCCAGCAGAGTCCCTTCATTTACCACCTAACCCCAAATCCAGGAGGTATACCCTACAGCTAGCTCTGTCTTCCCCTAACGTGTGATGCTTATTGGGAGGCTCACTCTTTCCCAAAAACCAGGGCGACCTTAGCCCTGAACCAAGTGCTCCCTCTGGAACAGCAGCACTGGGCCCTCACTGGGCACACAGCATCGTGGAGAGGGATATTGAGGCTTATCTGGCTTTGCAGGCGCCATCTGCAGGCCCCTCCCGGGATGCTTATCAGCAGATTGGTAATGGGTTCTGGACCCTTTTGACCTCTCCAACATTGTTTCCTCTCTGAACCCGGCTGTGATCTCCTAAAAATCATTACTGTTCTCTGGCTGTAAGGGGCCTTTTGACAGAGATTTTAGCGTCCACCTTAATGGGCAGAAAAATGCCTTGAAAGGATTACGCTCTTGTCTTAGAGTTGAGACGTGAGAACTGGGTGCTTGGGCTAGAGCTGTGAAGGAGGGAGTATCTGCCGGAGACTCGGTCCTCGCCTCTACTCTGCCAGACACAGACAGACATGGGTCTCACGCTGTCACTGCAGGTGGCCCTTGTTAGAGCTGGCGAGGGAGTTGATAGCTCCTCCCCAGTTTGGGAGTCCCTAAACCCTGCCATCCTCTGCCTGGGACTGGCAAAGGGGAGCAGGGTCAAGGAAGAGCCCAGGGGAGACGCTTAGAGTCAGTTTCAGGTGTGAGGCTCCAGCAGTAACAGGACTGGAGTCAGCTCTCTCCATGGGGCCCAGGGTTATAAAGGTGAGAACCCGCGCCCTGCTCAGCCCGACAACTACACACAGCCACGTGGTTGGAACACTTGGGGCTTCAGACACAGGGACACTTATGGGAGCCTAGGGGTGCTGTGCTTCAGGTGAGGCAGAGTTTTCCTGGTCTCTTTTATGAAGTGTATCTCTGTGGGCATTAGCCCCTCCCAGCACGGTAATACCTCCAGCTACTTTCAGCTGCTCCAGCAAGAGGATTTCCAAAGATGGAAGTGAAACTTTCCCTGAGAGCAGCCATCCTCCTAAAGGGGAAAGAGGAACAGGGCCGAGAGAGAAAAGCAGTCAGCCGATTCTTTTACACAGACCATCAAGTTTCTTGTGCACTGTAAATTGTTGACATATCTTTCATTATAAGGAAATCGGTGTTTCCTCTCTATTCTACTCGATCTTAATTTGCTTTCCTTTCTATTACATGTCAAAGCATCCACTGCTTATATGAGACTATCCCCCTAAGGTTCAAAATGCTTTTAGTCACTTTGAAAAATCTTTAAATGTATGAAAGATAGGAGATGAGCCATATGCATACATGGATGTTCAGAACAGGCACACAGCTGTTCCTTACAACCCCCACCCCACCCCGCTTTGGTTCATAAAGTGTCCCTGTAGTAAAATGGATACTTCCATGAGAGTGCAGGCTCTCACATCAACCTACCCTCTTCACAACCTTCACTCTTCACATCAACCTACACTCTTCACAACCTTCACTCTTCCCACCCTTCACTCTTTACAATGGGCACCTCATATACAGACATATACACAGTATTGGAGGTCAAATACCTAAGAAAGAGTTGGACAGATAGGGATGATATTTCATTGGGGATTCATTTAATTTTTCAATTCCAGTTATTGGAGGTTCATTAGAAATTGACTCACCAAGTCTCCTGAACATCCCAGGGACTATTAGATTTGTGCTCTACACACACACACACACACACACACACACACACACACACACACACACACACAATCTATATACACGGAAGTAGACTTTACATTTACAAGACACTACTCTACTTTGTATACAGGCCCTACATGTTCCATGCACTCAGAAGTTCTATAGAATCTACATGGGAAACAGAATCTACATGTTAGAGCCTCTCCATGTTACATATGTGGTACATGTTGCAGGACCCTATGTATCAGGTAGATGCTATATATTGTACATTCTCCATGTGTTAGACTTTATGTAGCATGGATTCTTTGGCGTGGGCATATGTGTGTGTACACAAATTTCCCTGGGCACTGGTATCACCATCCTCACTGTGATGCACCTGGCACCAACCCGGCACCCACACCCTGTAGACCTCTACCCTTTCCTGCCCTAAGGGTACATGGGGAGAGGGCCACTGAAGCCAGAAAGCAGCAGTCTCTGGGGTCAAGCGGCTGTGTGTACTTCCAGGGCTGGCCAGTGGTGTTGAAAGGCTAAGTCTCTGTGGAGCAGTGCCCCAGATGCTGTTCCTGAGAGACCTGAACCCGCCCTGGGTGCACAGTGAAGATACACCATCAGCCTAACACCCCAAACACCCCACATCACACACGGAGGCTTTGAGATTCTGCCACTGGGCCCTGACTTCCAGGGAGGGCAGTAGCCATCTGCCACCGTGCTTAGGGACAGGCGAGACCCTGTCCTCAGCGGTTCCCGATCCTCACTCAAGCCAAGGACACCAAGATGGACAATCCTGAAATGCTGAGCTGAGACAGCAGGATTTTCCCCTGTTCAGCTCCAGACAGGAAAGTTCTACTCCTCACCTGGAAGAGAAAACAGGTACTGCAGCCACCAAATCTCAAATGCTGAGTCCTCAGAGGCCTCATCTCCGCTGCATGTCTACCTTTCAGTAAGAGCTATTGGTGGGCTCCACAAAAGCACTGCAAATCCCCAGTGGGCAAAGTCCTTAAAGCAAAGACAAAATTCTACTAAACTGGGGTGAACTTGAGCTTTCTGACCAGACCTCTCCTGCATCAACAGAGAAGCTATAAATTTAATATTTCTCAGATGTTTGCACTAATAAGTCACCCAGTTCCTCCTCTTCACAAAGGACAGACAATGAATACAAGTTTCTGGTTATTCGGAAGACTATAGGAACAAACATTTCCATCACATCATTTTTCAGCAGTACTTTTTATTTCAAAAGCTCCCTTCATCCGTTGAAGAATAAAGTAGGTGACAATTTATCTTTCTTCTGATGCTAGAATTTCTTTTGCAGTGTGAAATCTCTCTATCCGCAGAGGGCTTGCAGGAGCCACGAGTGGTTCCAGGGCAGGGTAAACGCAGTAAGGCCGCATCATCTGTGTGCTGTGTGATGTCTAAATTGTCCTTCAATTAAGTTTGAGAGGTTTGTGAGAGCTTTAATTGATCTCTTTTTAGATACAATGAGCTATCAAAAATGGAATACTAAATAACAGGCTTTTTTGTCTAAGTATGCTATTAAAAGGAGTGGGGAGCTATTTTAAAATGTGTTCCCAGCATATTGATTGCAAAAGGCCCTTGAATCGTCCCACAGACCTGCCTGGAGGGCATCCTTCCCGGGAGTTGTTCGGTAGCATTTGAAGGACCTGAGCGAAGCCTCAAATGAGGGCTAAAGAAGAGAGGACTGCAAGCGTCTACTTTTCAGGGTTCCATGTCTGACTCCCATTTTCCAGGTTAAGAAGGTCATCCCCACAAGACAGGCACACAGAGAGAAGCAGGAAGCACTTGTCATTTATTTTTCTTTGTGGCCTCTCCTCTGCTCCCAGTGGGCTACACATAGAGCAGGGGGGCAGCAGAGCTCTGGACATCAGAGCCGATCACGGCTGCAACAGTCCGGTCTCGATACCAAGTTTACAAACAAGACTAAGATGACAATTTGCGGGCACAGATCTTCCAGAACAGATCCCAGCTCTCTCCATCAGTACCTTTCTCACAAGATGCTCAGGATGGCCCTGCCTGGGCAGAACATTTCATGAGGCAGCCACTGGGCACTAATTGTCCAGCACTCCTAGGGCCACACCGATTTCGTTCATATTAACTTGTTAGCTTGTTATCTATGGAGAACTCTGTATCCCAGATTGTTAGGGGAGGCAACTTTCTCAAATCAGGGCCCACAGACCTTTCTGTAGGGACAAGAAAACATGGGCCAGACAGAAGTAGGGAATTGAAAACATAATCCTGTTTTCGTCTTTTTGTTGTGGAGAATAGTAGCTTTGATTTGGTTCTCAGCTTAAAAAAAATTTAAAAAAAAAAAGACATCAGAGCTGCCACTGTTCAGATAAAATCCAAACTGTCTGCTACACCTCTAATTACCAGTCTGCCTTCTGGGTAAAATGGTACTATTCAATTATTGTTTTTTGTTCACTTGTCAGCTACCAAAAAAAAAAAAAAAATTATCACTGCTTTCAAACCCGCTAAAAGAACAGAAATTCTGCAAATTGCTTTCTCAACGTACTTACTTCAGACCTAATACCTCTCTGCAGAGTGTCAAAAATTGTATAATGCCATGTTGCATGCAAATCGTATTTAATGTGGCTGTTTCAATGATTTGTTTTACATTATGTAATTTTATTGAAATGATTTCTTTTGTCACCACTTTATATGTGGCTCATTCTGACACTTCCCACTTATCACGTAAAATATACGTTTGATCTAGCCCCTGTAAATAAAAACAAAATTGTCAAACAGGAGTATGTTGCTTTAAATCTCTCTGGAGGTAAAAACCACAGCCAACTTTTCAAGGTGGAGCCACTTAGGACTCCAAAAACCTTTCCTATCTTTCCTCTCCCCCTTAGACTCCCTTCTTTCCTTCAGGCACGTCTTCTGTAGAGATAGGGGCCTCTCACTCAGGGTCTCAGCACCGCAGGGTCTTATGTCTTGTGTTTCTCCAGCCTGTGAAGAAGAGGCATGGGGAATGGTCATCTAGTCTGACCAGACCAGGCCAACGCTGGGCGTAGTGCCAGTACTAGTTAGGGGGCTCTTACTATGTGGCCGACAGGCACTAGGACTTACGCTCGGCATCAAGTTCTTCCTTCAAATACACGTATGGAGCAACCTATCCACTGCAATGCTGGGGGGGGAATGTAAAAGACCAGGTTCCAGAAAGTGTAAGTCACTTACTAAGGCCGCAGAGGAGCTGCGTCATGAACCAGAGAGAGCCCCAGGTCCTGCCATTCAAATTTCTTTTAGCCTTGCTGTCCCTTCTCTCCAGCTTCCCAGAAAACACTCTGATCTCAAATACAGACCTATGTCCCTAGTGGCTGAATGCTGTGTGGGGCCGAGTGGACAGCAGAGTGCCCCCACTGTATACAACCAGCAGTCAGAAGCAGCAGCTGACGGATGGGGTGGCTTGTCCACACGGGTTTCCTCCTCCTCTCCTTGAGACTACCCTGGTCTGGGTGAGGAGTCAGGAGCATGGCCCCGTGTCCTGCAGGCAGCTGTGTGTACTTCTGGGATAAAGCTCTCCCTTGGTGTCACTGCCTCCACTTGGCCATCTTTTCCCTGCACCAGGCCCATCTATTGTTTCTGGATCTCCCATGTCTGGTACAAACTAAGGCATGTGTGGGTGAGAAACAAGGAAGCCTTGTCTGATCAGTGCTCAAAAGACTTAGGTGTATGGTTCTGTTCAAGATCTCTCCGGATATCCTCTCCTGAGACACCTGTTACACCTTGGCTGGCAGAAGGAAAGCAGAGATGGAAAAGGATTCCCAAGTAGCTTGGAAATTCCCAAGGACACAAAGATCAGTCCCGAGACATACAGGAGAATGAAAATAGCAAATGTTCTTGGCATAGTCAGCAGTATTATTTCATCATTTCCTGGGGAGCGCAGGGGGGCACCCCTGTTTCCCTGGTGACATGTTCAGTGGTTCTGTGTGTCACTGTGGATGGAAGTGTTCACGTCGGGGGCCTGGCTGTCTGGATCTTGAGGTTGCTGTTGGCAACTTCTCCCTACTGCTTCTAACTTTGAAAACAGAATAATTTCAATCTCCTCCTTTTGCAAAGAAAGTTTCCATATAAAAATTTTATTACCTAGATGTTTATGAAATAAATACATAAGATAGATATTACAGTTGTATATTATCCCAAAACAGTGCAGACGCAATTCTCCTTTGGTGGATTCCTTTGTGTGGGAATGGGGAGTTGTCGGCAGAAGACTTGCATTTCCAGTAGGTTCTGCTGCTGATTGTCGCCTGACCTGAGTTGGAAGAGAGAAACATGACCCTGAGGTTTGCAAAACAATGTCATGCGGGGAGGCCTCTGGGGATGTCATAACAGATACCACAGTCTGGTGGTTGTAAACAGCAGACGTTTATTTCTTGCTGTTCTAGAGGCTGGAAGTTCAAGATCAGGGTGTAGATCTGGTCACGGTCGGGATGTGGTAAGGGCTTCCTTCCTGGCACATAGAGGGTATAGTTTTTACTGTGTCTTCACATGGTAGGGTGTGTGTGTGTGTGTGTGTGTGTGTGTGTGTGTGTGTGTGTGTGTGAGAGAGAGAGAGAGAGAGAGAGAGAGAGAGACAGACAGACAGACAGACAGACAGACAGACAGGGAGACAGAGAGACAGAGAGAAAGAAAGAGAGAGCGCGCGTGTGTGCACGCACACGAGAGGGAGGGAGGGGGATTCTGGTCTCTTCCTTTTTTTACAAGGACTATGGTTCAATCATGGGACCTCCACCTTCATCTTACCCTAATCACCTCCCAAAGGATCTGCCTCCTAAATTCATTCCAGCAGGATTAAGGGTTTCCATACCTGAATTTTGGGGCAAACAATTCAGCCCTCTGCACAGTCAAGCCCTATGCACAGCTTCCCCAAGCATCCTGCTCAGGTATGCCCCATCTATCCATATTCTTTCTGCTCTAAAAGGGCAGGATTCCAAGTTGTCCAGAAAACCTTGAGAGGGTCACCACTTGCTTCCATTTGTATTAGGAGTCAAGGGAGCTGGAGGGACAGGCTGTCCCACAGCAGGGCAGGCATCCTGGGGCTCTGTGCCCTTGCTCTTCTGCCTCCGTGACAGATCGGGTTTGGCTTCTATTGACTGGTAGGGATGGGTCAGAGACAAGGAGACTGGTGGAGGCAGCCATTCATCCAGCCACAGGGGAAGTCACAGCTCATTAGGAGGCGCAGGTAAGCAGGCTGGGAAGTGCTCAGGACCCTTCCACAGGCACGGTGACAGCTTGAGTTATGTTGACAGGCTCCCCTCAAAGAGAAGGCAAGTGTCGTGGCAGGGAGATGAGACATGCCTCGCTGTCACCTTCCACACAGAACAAATGGATGGCCCGGAATCTTGCCATCAGCGACATCACCGTCTGGGGAGAAATGGAAGAGTTGAGTTTGATGTTATAAATCACCATAATTTGTTACAATTTCCAAAGACAAATATGACAGGGTGGAATTACTTTGCAGTGCTGAGGCAGTCATTTGCAGAAGCCATAAAGTGCCAGTATAAATCTGAGGATGAGATATATTTAATATGAGGAAACAGCACTGTATCAGCTCTGTCTATTGTGTTTACTGAGAACTTAGATCCCTGATAACAGGATATGCCGAATGTTCACTCGTTTCACCCAGAATCAGAGCAGCTTCACGAAAAGGTTCTTCTAACAGCCAGACACCCCGTCCTTTCACTCTGACTCGGCTCAGAAAAGTACCTTCTGGTCTCTGAGCCAGGGCGCGCATTTCTGAGTCCAGGCAGAGGGGCAGCTGGACAGATGGGGGAGCCCGGGAGAAGGTGGTTCTGTGGTGTCAGAATCCCACTTCGTCTGTCACTGATGTGGATAAAGAAGCACCTCTCCCTCTGTGTGACACCGGTTCATGAAGTCTTCCAGCGCTGAGCTCCTCCAACCAAAGTCATCTCTCTTTCTCATCAGTTAGAGGACCGAGTGTGCACTGCGATCATCTGGGAGACAAATATCAGATTGCAGGTTAAAGTAGAGAACTGCAGTGGCACATCCTGTAAACTTTTGCCAGGTCCTCTATTCTAGACAAGAGTTTCAGATCATCAAGCAATGAAGGCATCATGGGACCATGACGGTTGGCTCCTCCAAGAAAATCTATAAACGTGGTGTTTGGCTGGTCAGTATCTGGGATTCACCTTGGTTCCTGAGGCTCAGAACTTCTGGCTGGTGCTGGTGACTAAAATCCAGCCTGCCCCTGTTCCTCTCTGACCACGCTGTCCAAAGAGCACGGAATAGACTTACAAGAATCTGCTTTTACATTCTGCAGGGAAGGGGGAGAAAAAGGGACCACAATAGGGGAGAAAAGAGCACAAGGGACTATGGTGATAGTTCAGGGGGGAATTGGTGGTAGGAAACTTATAGGGTATACCTAATAATGTAAAGGATATAAATTAAATAAAATAAATTTTTTAAAAAAGAATCTGCTTTTGCTATCTCTCAAAAAGTATCTCTCTCAATTCAGAGTTTAGTGAAAACTTATCTTATCCTTGTCATTAAAAATAGAGAAAATAATTGCAAGCCACCCTTTCCCCAAACCACTATGAGTTCATAATGCAAAGTCAAAGAACCTGTTTTAAAAGAGGGTAAACCCAGTCTTTGTAGCTGGAATACTTTGCAGAGCATCTAGATTTCTAGGGAGTGAAGCCTGGGGTGGGGGGCAAGGGGGAGGTGCTACTATGACAGTGTTAGAATCCACAGTGCCCTTGTGCCTTGTGTCCTATGGGTCATGGGAATGGAGGGTTCTGTGGTTCAATGGGATATGTGCAGATTGTAACTACAGAATAGCTTTAAAATCCTACTGGAATATAGGAGCTCTTCCAGAAGACTTCCTTGTCTACTAGGTGGCTCTAAAGCCCACCTGGGCTCCCAAAAATCTAGTAGACATCTAAGCTTCAAACAATGCACAGAGGTTTAGTGAAAACTTACCTTGTCCTTGTCATCTCTAAAACTCAGGGGTTCTCAGTTCCAAAGTAAATCCAGGGTTACTTTTGCTCAATTGACAATAAGTGAAGTCACTGCCTCTAAAGTGGTAATTGTCAGGTGTTGTTTGATTTTTTAGTGAGGTATAAAGCTTATGAAAAGGGCATATAATAAGTGTAACTTCAGGAATCTCCCACAAACTGAGCACAGAGAAGTACCATGCCCCCAATCAAAAACAACCCCATTTGTACCCCAAAAGGCTTTGTGTTTCCTTCCAGGTCTGAGTCCCTAAGAATGACCACTACTCTGCCTGTCAGCCACAGAGTTGAGTCTGTATTGTTTTTCTCTCCAAACATAGGATCAGACTCCCACATTAGAAAATACCTGTTTAGCAGGGAAGAGAGGCAACCCTCACATTTTTTTAGTTGGAGTATTATTGACATAACAGTATATTAGTTTTGGGTATAATAGGAAATGATTTTATATTTGCATATAATGTGGAATGACCACCTCAGTAAGTATAGTTAAAATCTATCAGTGCACATTGTTACGTTTTTTTGGTAAAATCTACTCTCTGAGCAACTTTCAAACATGCAATTTAGTATTATTTACGCAGTCACAATGCTGTACCGTACATTCCCAGAACTTATTTACTTGTTACTTGAAGTGGGTCCCATTTACATCCCCTTCACTCTTTTCCCTCCTGCCTTCCACATTCATCAATCTTCTCTCTGTATCTATGAACTGGGGTTTGTTTATTTGCTTATTTGTTTTTTGGTTTCATATATAAGTGAGATCATATGGTATTTGCCTTTCTCTGTCTGATTTTCTTCACTTAGCAAATGCCCTCAAGAGCCAACCATATTGTTGTTAATGACAATATTTCTTTCATTTTTTATGGCTGAGTGATATTTTATTGCCATATATTTACATGTATATATATATATATATATATATATATATATATAATTTTTCCTTCATCCTTTCATCCATTGATTGACACTTAGGCTGATTCCATATCTTGGCTATTATAAATAATACTGCATTGTTGGGATGCAGATATTCTTTCAATGGCTTCATTTTCTTTGGATAAATACACAGAATGCACAGAAGTGGGGTTATTGTATCATGTAGTAGTTCTATTTTTTATTTCTTAGGGAACCTCCACATTGTTTTCTACAGTGGCTGTTTCAGTTTGTATTCTTACCAATAATGCACCGGGATTCCCTTTTTTCCACATCATTACCAATCCTTGTTATTTTTTAATACTTTCTAATAATTATTTTACATTTTGGCCTATTTATGTCACCAACATATACTACTTATAATTTACATATAGGGTGTACATTATAACATGCACTCATAGTAAAATAAAGATAATGAGCTAGATATAAACAAATACATGTTCTAATACGTTCTTCCGAGATCCCAGTTGATCAAGTGGCTTAGACATCTGTGATTTTCAAGACAACTGCTTTTTATGGGGAACCACCCCCCCCCAAAAAAAAGACATGAAAGTGGTTTCTGATAAATGTTCATTTGGTGCTAAATAGCTAGAATTTACCAGGCAAAGAATTTCCAGTGTTTCAAGGGGTAGAAGGACCCTGTCCTTTAGGAATAATTGTATGCAAGTCAAGACTCCCATTGATTGATTGTCAGTAGTACCAAACACAAGAGCACTGTCTGGGTCTTCCCTGGGACTTTCTGTCACCTGGGGGTCCCTCAGATGCCTCTACAGAAGGGCACACTTTTAATTGTGAATTCTTGTGTCTGTTTATCACAGCTGGTATGACTAGATGAAACATTGCACTTCCACCTAATATCATATCAGTTAAACCTAGTGATAACTGCCCCACCCCCTTTTATCTAGACTGTGGTATAGAACCAACACCAGTGGTTAAAAAAAAAGTAAAACCAGCTTTCCCCAGGGGCCAGGTGGTGGGCATCTTTCTGGAGGTTTCTCCATAAGGACAGTCACGGGAAATCCCCATCACAAAAAAATCATCTGGTTATTTGAGGCCAGTGAGGTTTTTTCTCAAAATTGCTGCCATTTGAAAAAAACTTTCCCTTGGGAAGTTGCATTGCAAATTCAGGTCACAGTGTGACAAATCCTTCACGTGGGCCAGGGAGAGAACTGAAATCCTATGAGATCAGTGGCATGAAGGTCTTCAGCAACTTCCGTCCATGTTTTTGAGGCGACTCCTCTCCAGGGCCCTAGAAACACCTGCTGCTCAAATGCTCACTGGGTTGAGCCCTCTCCCCAATAAATAACAGGAGGGGAAGAGAAACCACCACACTTACCTTCTGTTAAAGGTGTCTTGTTCTTCTCCCCTCTCTCCCAATCCTACCCCTCATGGAAGTCCAGTCAACCTTGCTTTATCCTGTCAGTCTACACCAAGGAGACTGTCAGCTGGCCTGACCAGGTGCCATTGACGAACTCCTATGAACTGATATTTTCTGAACAATTCAAAACTCTTTTTCGGATAGGATCCCTCATCCCCCATGTTGTTTATTTGGCCTAGAGGAACATGTGAAGTAAAGTTCAGACCCCTAGGCTTACCACACTTGGGGCATTCCTGCCAGATTCATAATCCCACCATTTAAGCTCACCAACTGTACCCTCATGCACACACCAAGAACTATTATTAATATAGCCCAAGGAAGTAAATCAATCACCCCATTATACTGCTTTGCACTGATGGGTTTTCACCAAATCACACATAAAGCCAGCATTTTGAGGAGGCCCACTGTCTCTAGCCACCCAGCAAGCTGGCATGGATATTTGTCCCCACTGACAATGTCCCTGTGAAACTATGTCCCCACTCTAGTCACAGCCCTGTCACCAAGGTCTAGGAGCCCACTCACTCTATAAATTAAAACACAAATCGAACAAAAGCAGGAGCCTTGTTGTTGGCTACTAAGTCTATCTTCTGCTGGGTGGTCGGCCCTCTGAACCTGACCTAGCTCTCCCCTTGCCCATTATAGTATGCACCTTCATTCATTCGTTTTCACACCCATTTCTCCATCACTATAAGCAGAGTGCTCACTCTCCCGTCCCTCCCACGGCCCCTGCAGGTGGGAGGTCATCCATAAAACACAGGTCATCCATAAAACACAAGATAGCACTGATGGTGATGATTAACCTCATGTGTCAACTTTACCGGGCCACAGGCAGACCAGAGATTTGACTATTCTGGATGCGTTTGTGACAGTGTTTTTAAGTAAGGTGAACATTTCAGTCAGTAGACTGAGTAAAACAGATTGCCCTCTCTAGCATGGGCAGGTCCCAGTTGAGGGACTAGATGGCATCAAGGCTGAGCAAGACAGAATTCTCTCAGTCTGTGGTCTTTGCATTGGGGCATCAATCTTTTGCTTTCAGACTCAAATTCAGAAACCCTTAACCATCATCTCTCCCAGATTAGGGTACCAAATGCAGACCTTAGACTTCCCATCTTCCATAATCAAGTGAACCAATTATTTGTATCAAATATATATTTTCCTTCCCTTGACAATGAATCCTAATGTTTTGGATTCTAAATGTGTTCAGGGTAAAAGGGATGCAGCAGCCCAGGGAGTCTCTTTGTTGGCAAGTCCCTGAGAGTAATGGGAAGGGACTGCTGTAGAGGGCAGGACACTGACGCTCTATAAAGAAGTGACCAAGGTCAGGACAGGAATGAGGTGCAGACATTGGGCACTCCCTTATTGATCGGACACAAAGAGCTGTTGTGATCATTGAGATCAGAACAGAAATGCTGTGGGAAGCTCTTGTGCTTTAGGGCAGTAAGGGTAACGAGTTGCTTTTGATATTGGTTTTGCTGGTTACTTAAAAGGAAAAAAAAACAGTACAGGGAATTAGAGACAGACATAGTGTTTTGGAGGGAGAAAACAGAGGTTCAACAGTACATTTTAAAGATGATCTGTCTTCGGGGTAAGACACGCTATGATATAAGGAAATGCCTGCAGAAAGTGTATGGTGCGAACATTAATAATTAACTCTTTGGGGACAGTGCCCAAGGATATTTTGCTCTCATTCAAATTGCAGCAATGAAGTATTTGATGTAAGTTTGCAGCCTAAGACACTATATGATATTTTGGAAAGCAGCATGCAGAAAATACACAGAGTACTAGAAGGAATTAGAAGTGATTTTAGAAATCAGACATGGAATATAGACTATTTTATTTTAGAAGAAATTTGGATTTGAATAGTGTTATTACTATATGACTATAAAAATAAGCATCCCATTAAGTTATCACCTCAATGAATAAAATGCTTAATTGATTTGAAATGTGGAAAACCAGAGTAGTCCATTTTGGTACTGAGCATGGATTTTTAATCTAAGAACTTTAAATAGCCAGAGGTGGTTTAGCTCTCATCTATCTTCTAGAATGTTGGCTATACCTTTTACCAAAGGGTCCCTGAGAAGAAGAGCATATGGCATATGTAGCTACCTCCTAGTTATTTTTGTCCTATAAGAGCATAACTTTTTTGTCCATAACTGTAAAATGATCCATGCTTTCTAGTGTCCCCAAGATCTCATTCTAGAAGGTCTTCAGTGCTATTTGAAAAGTATAGTCGATAGAGTAATGGGGCCGATAGTCCCAAAGCAGTGTGCTGACAGCCCCAACAGGAGATGAGAAAGGGCAGGAGACAGAGGCAGTAGACCCAGGGAGTTAGAGAATGCCTTCTTAACCTTAGTCCCATCAACGTTTATGGCTGGGTAATTACTTGGCCTCAGGCACCATACTGTGGAGTATGAATCTTTAGAAGCATCCATGAGCTCTTCTGCAGATGCCAAGACCACTCCCCTAAAGTTATGACAACCATACTTTTCCAGACATTGTCAGATGTCCCTTGGGGGTATCCTCTCCCCTCCAATTGAAGGTGCTGAGTCACAGGTATCATATAAGCGTTGCATTTTTTTAATGGCAGGAATTGAACATGTTTAAAATCTGGTGGTAAGGATATGGTTGAGGGGAATAATGGAGAAGAGGTAAAAGAGGCAATAGTTCATCTGAGAAGGTGGAGGAACAGAACCACAGATCCAGAGAAAGCTTCAGCCCGGGCACTGCCAGAGTAGGCCCCACTTAAATGGGGCAAAGCAGAAAAGGAGAGGAGGATATGGGTAGGTTTTTTTTTTCCTTTGTTTTTTAATATATATTTTTATTGTTATTTATGTCTTTTACATTTTGTATTCCCCTTGGGTAGCCCACCACCAATTCACCCGTGATCCATCTCCATGGTCCCTTGTGTTCTTTTCTACTCCATTTTGTGCCCTTTTCCTTCCCTCCCTACGCCTCCCGCCCCAGCCCCCCTGCTGATTGTCTCTCTCCTATTTGGTTTCCTTATAGTCCTGTTATAAGTGAAACCATTCGATATTTTTCTCTTTCTTTCTGGCTTATTTCACTGAGTATGATCCCCTCTAATTCCATCCATGTCGCTGCAAATTGCATGTGTTTATCTTCTTTCCATGCTGAATAGTACTCCATTGTGTATATGTACCACATCTTCTTGATCCAATCATCT